>ML781770.1:805825-835805 GCA_009831015.1 Picea engelmannii
CTTTAGATTTTAAGAAATATATCCAGGTCTTATGAGAATAATCATCAATAAATGATACATAGTATACATACCCGCTAATGGAGGATGATGGCATTGGGCCACACACGTCTGAATGGATGAGTTCCAATGCTCCTTCTACTTTGATGTCCCTTTTTGGAAAGGGGTTCTTGATGTTCTTCCCTTGCACACATCCATTGCATATGCCTTCTTGGTCAACCTTGAGTTCTGGTAAACCTATTTCAGCTTTGCATATGTATGATAGTGCCTTGTAGTTGATGTGGGCCAATCTTCTATGCCAAAGTTTGCATGAGTTTTCGATGGCATGGATCATGGCACTTTCTGGGTGACCCTTCAGCTTATATAATCCATTTTCTTCACTTCCGATGATGATTTATTCATTTAAGGTTTCTCCCTTAGCCCACATAAGAACTTCTCCATCTACGAAGGCAACTCTATAGCCTTTCTTGTCTAAAGCTGATATGGAGAGTAAGTTCTTCTTTAGGCCCGGTACATAGAGTATGTCCTTCATTGTTATTGAGTTTTCTGAATCTAACTTGTGGTTTGATTCTCCTATTCCCTTGATGGGATATTGATAATCATCTCTAAGAGTTACTTTCTGAAAAAACTTCTTTTCTGAAATACAAGAGAGAGTATTTTCCTTACCCGTCATATGCTTTGATGCACCGCTATCAATGATCCATGTGTCCATGGGGTACTTATGCTTATAGAAAGATGCCCTTTGGGCTTATAAATGTCGGTGCCACCTTTTAGAGAGCGATGGATATCGCTTTCCGTAGTCTAATCAATCAATTTGTAGTAGTCTATCTAGATGATGTCATTGTATTCTCAAAGAATAAAGGAAATCATTTAGCTCATCTAAGATATGTTCTACAGCGATTTCGTATGTATGGCATCTCTTTAAATCCTAAGAAATATGTCTTTGAAGTAGAACAAGGTAAGCTCCTCGATTTCATTGTATCAAATGAAGGGATGATCATTGACCCTGAAAGGACCCAAGTCATTTCAAAACTGCCCCCCCCTTCTTCCAAAAAGTTTATGCAATCTTTTTTAGGTCAGATAACTTTTGTTAGAAGGTTTGTCCCCACCTTTTTAGAAATGGTCAGGCCATTACAGAACTTAATAAAAAAGGATGTACAGTACCATTGAGGACCTCTAGAAAGTCAAGATTTTGACTCAATAAAAAAGGCCATAGTAGAAGCTCCTTCCCTAATGAGCCCTGACTTTTCACGAGATTTCACTCTCTACACGTTTGCCTCTAATCGGTCTTATGCCACTATGCTAACCCAAAAGAATGTTGAAAAAAGTGAAGTTCCTATTGCCTATATGGGCTCAGCCTTTAAGGGAGCGGAACTTAATTACCCAACAGTAGATCAGAAGGCATATGTTGTTTTTAAAGCAGTAAAACACTTTCGATCTTATCTACTGAAATCTAGGACAAAAATCATTGTCCCTTACCCTTCTGTCAGAAATTTGTTAGTATAGAAATAACTAGGTGACAAAAGGGCAAACTGGGTCACGTCCTTACAATAATATGACCTTGAAATCACTCCAGCACAAATTGTTAGAGGCCAAGGTTTATGTAGATTGGTCGTTGATTCAGCTATAGAACAACAGAATAAAACTGATATATTAATTCAAGATCAACCCAATCAAAATCAAATCTGATGTGCACAAAATCTTACTAGTCCTTGGTATGATGACATCAAATTTTATCTAATTCATAGATCAGCTCCCCGTCACCTTGACCCAAAAAAGAGGAGAGTGTTAAGATTAAAATCTGCTTCTTTTCAGCCGGTAAATGGCATATTGTTTCCCCAAAATTTTGATGTAATACTTATGCGTTGTCTAGAAAAAGATGAAGCAGATAAAGTCTTATTAGAATTAGATGCAGGGGAAGCTAGTGGGCATTTCGGTGGAGACACCACTTCCCACAAAGTATTAAGAGTAGGATATTACTGGCCTACTCTTTTTAAATATGCCCATGCGTTATGCCGCAAGTGTGTAATCTGTCAAAAGGCTTCTAGACGAGTACAGAAGTTAGCATTCCTACTACAACCTATCTCGGTAGACTCCCATTTTCAGCAATGGGGCCTTGATATTATAGGCCCAATCAACCCCACCTCTGTGCATAAGCATAAATACATCATAACAGCCACAAATTATTTCACTAGATGGTCTGAGGCTGCACCATTAAAAGTGGTAAACACCAACCAGGTAATATCTTTCCTGAATTCAAATATTATCACTCATTTCAGTATTCTTGAATGCCTAGTGTTCAATAATGCTTCATATTTTTCGTCTCTTGAAATGAGTGATTTCGCTTTAGAAAAAGGAATAAAACTAAAGTATTTTGCCAGCTATTACCCCTAGGGAAATGGTTTGGTGGAATCAACTAATAAAAACTTGATCAAGATCATCAAGAGAACGGTCTCCGAAAACCATAAAAATTGGCATAATGCACTATTTAATGTAATCTGGGTTGATAGGGTAACTCCTAAAATTGTTGTTGGTAATTCCCCCTTTTTTCCCATTTACGATAGGGAAGTGATTCTTCCACCACATGTTCTTCTTCCATCTCTGCATTTATTGCAGAAGGTTCAAGAAGAAGACTATCCTCCTTTGGAAAGTCAGATTAATGTTGTGTTGAAGTTAGAGGAAGTAAGGGCTCAAGAGAAACAAAAATTAGATCAACATCAATTCATTGCCAAAAAATGGTTCGATTATGATTCTGCCTCGGACATAAATTTTGAGGTAGGTGATCTTGTCCTTAAGTGGGACAAACCTCATGAGGGGAAAGGCAAACATACTAAGTTCCAAAACCTATGGTTGGGACCATTCTTAATTGCTGAAAAACTAGGTCCCAGTTCTTTCCACCTGCAGAACTTAGAGGGACAGCCAGACACCTTCCTGGTGAATGGACAAGCTCTCAAAAGGTATTTCACTTGACAACTCTTCTATACACCTTTTGTACATATTTTTTCTGTTTTGATTTCTTTGTTGTCTATTTTTCTTTGCTAGTTTGTTTTTGTTTTTGTTTTTTTTTATCGGTCCTTTTGAGTCAAACATGCCTGTATTACAGTCTAGCTCAAACAAAGAGAACAGAATGCTTCATCTAGAAATAAATATCAAAGGTTGTCAGAACATCCATTGATGTCTTTCTCTGAAATTGTAGGCTCATTAAAGATGACATTTTGTTTGAAAGTCAATTCCTCGGTTTCAATTCGCACTTGAAAGTATTCACGATTATCTTTAAAAAAAATCTCTTTACGTTGTCCCTACTTTTTAAGAGAGCAATTCAATGATGTCTCCCTATCATCAAAAATTAGTTTTATCAATGAACTATTTTTCAGATCTTGATTAAGGTTAGCAATAAAAATTTAAAAGCCTATGAAATATTAAGTTGTGTTAAAAAAAAAAATTGGAATTTTCAGCATCACCCCGCTTTGTTGAATATCTTTAAAACTATATCAGAATGTGAATAACCTCTCAGAGAGCTGTGGGAAGTGTTTGTAAACCCACTGGGACACTAAACAAGTCTACTGGCAGTGAGTAAATGCATGCATGATGCCAAGACAACTTCGTCGGGGTACTGAACAGGCCCTCTAACAGCAAAGCAATGTCAGGTAAAAGAAAATTCTCAGGTATGAATCTTGTTTTTGGCCATAAGCGTATTTCGTTCTGATTTGAAATTTCTTGGACAGGATACAAACATTAAAGTGGGTTAATTGACATCCTTTTCGAGGCTATGGATGCCTGTTGGCAGCAGTGGCCCTATCAACAGTATTGGATACATTAACTTAAACGTGGTGGCTTTGTTTTATGAATTTGTCACCAGATTTCGTTCTTTTTAAACGAAAGATATCTTAAACTAGACTGCGTCATGATTATTAAAGATGTTCAAATAACCTTTCATTTTTTCTTCAATTTGAAGTCTTTCATATTTCTCTAACCTGAACTCATTTGTATTACAGAGATAACTGCTTCTCCTAACATGTCGCCATTATTGGCAGCCCAACATATTTTTTAACTTGTTATATCAATTAAATGATCTATATAGCTGCCTAACTGGGGTCATGAATTTTTATTACTCTTCATGAGAAATTTTCAAAATGACAGTTGTAAGTTTTCGCTTTTCCCTATTGTTTTTTCATGCTTCGTTCATGACTGAAAGCATGAAAACTTGCGACTGTGTTACCATTATGTTTAAACATTTATTAAAGGTAAATTGTTTCTATAGTTTATTAATGAAGCCTTGTTTCCTGCTATGAAGACTATTCACTTTGTTTTGATTCCTTGAATACCAAACATGCTTGGGGATTGTCAGTTATATCAACAAAGGATATTTTTGATTTGAGCATTGGTATGGTTTTTTTTGTTTGATTCTTAGTTATATGTTTCCTCATTACTAGGTTTTTATTTTCGATTTTCAACCTCTCAAACCATATGATTGAACCCACTATGTCTCGCACTTATTTCCTTTTTAATATTCTTATCCTGGCTTGTACTTTATGAAAGGTGGCAATACGATTTGCATTCAGCCATCATTTCCAAGACTGGTCTTGGGCTTTGCAAACCCTCTTCGCATGCATTTCAATTAACGCCCATCTTATCGTTATGAGTTTTCTTCTCATACACCGTTCACTGTTGGTATTTCTCGGGCTCGGGTTATGGCTCTGGTCTGTTCTTCCAAACCCTCCCCGTGCGCTGTGTTTGATTGATTACCCTTTCATTCAGTATGGATCCTGTTTTTAGAGTCGAACCTAATGGCATTCAAACTTTGCTTTTATATGACGATGCCAGAGAGGATGTTGAGAGTAATAGTTGGCTCGTTTTCCTTAGAAAATTCCAAGGTTTCAATTTACAAACTGCTCAAGAATTCTCTCTCTCCTTCTATGGGTGTAGAGCTAAGGTGGGTGATGTTCAACTCGAGGTTACAAAGGATTTCTTGAGACAAGCTACAGGACTCCATGCGAGCGGTCAAAGGTGGTTCAAAAATGCAAAAGTAGAAGAGGTCCCTTCGAGTCTCATCTTTACATCTCGGAAGATAAAAGGATGTGACAAAGGTATGCCCATCTCCTTACTAAAATATCGATGGCATGATCTGCTTTCTTTTTTGAAATAGTTTGTCACCTGTGAAGGACGTTTTGGCCTTGTGTTTCTTTATCATCTGCATCTGATCATGATTTTTATGGGGTTTCCTTTAAGCATGCCTCACTATTTATTGAGGAGCCTTTACAAAATGGCCAAAAGGTATAGAAAGCAACGATTAGATTCAAGCCTCTTCCATCATGGCTTAATAAAAATTCTATTTGCACATCATTTAGAGTTTCAGAATGATAATTGGGATTCGCTTTTAATCAGAAATGGCTTCTCTAACCCCATTATTGAAGAGATCGACAAGTCTGTGACTGAAGAAACCTTAATCTACCCTACAGCGCCCCTCTCACCTACCCAGGCCTGTGTCATGGCCTCCTATAGCAAACCATTACTCGAGCCAAAGGTTATTGAGCAGACCCGTGAGCAAGTTACATGCCCTAATGACTCTATTAAAAATTCAATTAAACCTACAAGAAAGACGTCTAAAGGCCATGTTGATTTGAGTTTCAAAAATAAGAGAGATGGGAGGTTAATTTTGAGGAGGCTCAGGAATAATTCAAACCCTCATGTGAACTCGACCAAGATGATCGAGATCCATGAGAGTTTGGACTCCGAAATCGATAGGTTCCTCACTGAAGAAGACCCTCTTTCATTCCAACCACCCCTCGATTGGCCTTGCAACTTTGTGGACAATCTACCTCCCTGTCTAAAACATAATGAAGATTTTCTAGGTATTAAATTAGGTAATAAATCTACAGTCCATGCTGGAAATACCTCGGTTCACAATTGTGATTATTCCCAAGGGACCGTCGCACAGTTGAAGTATGAAGTTTGTGTATCATGGATTGATAGATACTACACCGATGTACCCATCCTACAATCACAGGTTAAAGCTCTCACTAATCAAATCAATGCCTTAACGGATCAAAACCATAAGCTCGAATCTGTCATTCAAGGAAAAGAGAAACGTATGAAGACTACAGCGAATGTAATATTTAAAAATGTTGAGGCTACAACAGCTATAGTAAATTCCAAGATTGTCTGATACGATTTGATCTTACAGTTGGAGGTATGATCATTTTCTCTTAAAATAGGATTATTTGATAAAACTAGATTGCTTTGTTCTTATAATGAATTGGATTTCATTTACTAAAATAACTAGCTACAGAATTAGCAGATTCTGTAGCCAGTTATATTAATTCGAAATTTGCAAAATAATGGTTGAATATGTATTTAAATATTTCTATTTTTCCTTTTCCTTTCAGGATATTCAGGAGTTCATGGTTACCAATTGATCTGAGACATCTTTGAGACTTGATAGTCATGTCTTTGATACATTTTGTATGAACAGAAATAAACTTTTGTTAGCTTTAGAGGATTCAGTAGGATCTGGGTGGTTGTATCCCCCTTTTATTTTTGTAATCAATATCTGATCTTAGAACAGGAAACGGTTACCTTTCTGAAGGCTTTAAAAACCCATTATTTTTGTAATTACATAATCTTGGTCTAGAGCTAGTGGTGAACAAGCTTATACTCGAATTTGGACATAACATATGTTTACGTTTTTTCCTTAGTTGTTTGTAAATATTGTTTTTGTCTATAATTTGTTTATCTTGATCATTTGATGATTGTCGATAGCTTTTGTCTTCACAGATTATTATGTCGTCAAGATAGTTTTTCTCTCACAGTTCATGATTTTATGCTTCAGTTATATGAAAATAGTGAATGATCATTCAATTCGTATTATAAGGTTCACCTTAAACATGTTGACTGATTAAATGCAAGTTGTAACTGTCGGATTTATCTTATGCGTTATTACTTGCAGTCTATTATATCACAGTTATTATTTTGCGTTCTATCGTTTATCAATTAAATACACCAGTCAATGTACAGTTTGGCATTTATTCCAAACAGTGTGAAGATGCATAGTAGATTTACTTCGTGGATGGACTGATGTACGATTTATACAAATAGTTGGATGCATACTCTTCAAGTGATTAATAGGTTAGTTTGTTTCTTTTTATTTGCTTGTTTATTATAGAAATTCTTATATGTAGTATAATTTTCAATGTCTAAATTTTTTTGTTTAAATAGTAGTTTGATATTTGATCTTACAGATGCATATAGATTAAAAAAAAAGCAAAAAGAAATAGTACTTTTTGCTTTCTTTATTTACTTTCATCAAAAGAACCATTTCTACATTTGATTTTTTATGAGTCCAAATTAAAACTCATAATTTGTATATCTTGTATATATAAATTAGATAAACAAACCTATCATATAAATATTATTTAAATAAGTTGTATATTTATGTGTACATATATATAACAGTATTAGTAATTAGAGAGTTAATTTGTTTCTTTTATCAATTTTTTTTTTTTTAGGACTTTAGATTGGCCAACGGAGCCATTAAACCCGTCAGAGTGAGTCAATCAAAACGGCTTGGGTTAATTAGACAACCCCGGACCGGATTCACTCTTCCAGTTGACAAGCGGTCATTTCCGCCCGTTAACAAAGTTCAATAAAATAAAATAAAAAGTTAGGAAATGGAAAATGTCCAAAGTAGATCATGAAAGAATAATTGAAAATGGAATACCATTACGATGTTTTTAAACAAGTGGCACATGTACATTTCAGAATTTTTTTATTTTTCATTGAAAGTACATTCCAGAATTTGATGACTTGTTTTGACTATTTTCAACCATATTTCCAAATATGATATGTATAAAAAGGGTATGTATAAAAAGCTCCAGACCATTCCTAAAAAACACAGATAAAATATGGTTCAACCATATTTTATCTGTGTTTTTCAACCATTACACCAATCAAAATTATTTTACATGAGCATTACACCAATCAAAATTGAGTTGTATAACTAAATTGTATTGTGAGCATTTTATTTTAAACTAAAAAATTGTTATTTACACCATTTCCATTGAACATTTATTTTTTTCAATATTTTTTTTTCATTTTATTTTAATAATATTGCATTAATTTTAAAAAAAGTTAAACATATTTTATATTTTCTATTGCAATAATATCTTGTTTCAAATTTTAACTCATTCCGATTTTTATTTTATTTTACGAGCATTATATAAATTAAAGTTGAATTGAACATCTCTTTTATTTTGAATATTTTTTTTTTAATTATTGTTCTCAAAATTAAAGAAAAGTTAAAAACATCTCTTTCATTTTGAGATTTTATTTTATTAAGGGTATATGAACTTTGAGGTGAATATATCTTCTAGCTTTGAGCATTTTTTTAATGACTACATGATAAAATTAAATAAGAGTTGATCATCTCTTCCATGTTAAGGTTTTATTTTATTGTCACATCATTTTGAGCATTTTATTTTATCATTATCACACAAACCAAAAAAGAGTTGAACATCTCTTCTATTTCAAGATTTTATTGTATAGACATTACCTATAATTAATTTGGATATCTCTTCTATCTTGAGAATTTTATTTTTATTATTATTGCACCAATCAAAGAAGAGTTGAACCTCTCTTCTATCCTAGATTTGAGAGAATTGACTTCTTTAAATGGTTTTTTTTTTTTTTTAAATTAATATTCTAACAACTAAAAACAATTTAAACATCTCTTTCACTTGTTGTAATAACACTTTAATAATAATATCATATATATATCAATATCTTCATTATAATTATTAAGTTGATTTTCATTTAAAATTTGAAATTATTTAGAATCTTCATTTTAATAATTAAGTTGACTTTCATGTAAACTTATTTAGAAGTGTTAATCATTAGAATTAAATTGCATAAATTGTAATTAATAGATATTCTCTAACAAAGTTAAGGAAATTAATACAACCTTGCCTAAAGTCAAGTCAAGACCCTTACAAAAATGTGAGTTTATGTGAATAGTACTAAATCATAGCCTGCAAATCGTTTTCCTAATGTAATTCCCTTTCATACATGTTATCTAAGTTGTACAAGGGGTATGTGTTTTTCCTGGGCATGTCTAAAACACAATGCTTGAATGCATACCTCCTCCTTTAAATTCCACATTGGTTACCTTCTTCCAAAATCAAACACAAGTTTTCTGAAAGGAAATTGGTAGATCATGAAAATTTATTCATTTTAGTGGAGTTCATACCAGCATAGGCTTTGCATGGTTTAAAGTGTTTTCTACTACCATATATTCTCAAATAGGTTTTGCATGGTTTAACATATTGTCTACTATCATATATTCTTAAATAGATATGCAATGATACAATCTTGTATGTTTGGCAGTTCATTTTTTTCTTATCCGTCTATTGGGTTTGCATATTCTTAAATATATAAACAACAACACATTCTTGTATTATTGACTTTGCATATTCTTAAATAGATAAATAACAACACATTCTTGTATTATTTCGCACTCTAATTTTTTTTTTTTCATTTATTTAGCAGATCTCATATGCCTATATTTCCTTTATTTTTTTTTATTAGTTAAGTGCATCTATGTAACCAATTTATTTAGCAAATCTCATATGCCTATCTTTCCTTTAGTTTTTTCTTTAGTTTTTTTATTAGTTAAGTGCATCTATGTAACCAATTTATTTAGCAGAACTCATATGTCTATCTTTCCTTTAGTTTTTTTTATTAGTTAAGTGCATCTATGTAACCAATTTATTTAGAAGATCCCATATGCCTATCTTTCCTTTAGTTTTTCCTTTAGTTTTTTTATTAATTAAGTACATCTATGTAACCAACAGGGTCACTAGTAACTAGAAAAAAAATAAAATTTTTAATATTAAATTATAAATCTTTTAATATAAAATTATTCTGCTAAAATTATTCTGTCAAAATTATTTGATGATATGTCAATAGAATCATATTTTTAACAGTCCACGGTGAACATAAAATGAAACATTTAAATTAATACATAGCAGAAAAGTATTTAAGAGTTTGATGATTAATTTAATTCATTGTAAAAAGGAGAATATGCAAAACATTAGTTCATTACTAACAACTTTGCCATTTTTTTCCATCAAATTTGACAAATCAAATATGAGACAATTAATTGATATTTTGAATTCCAAAATTATAAAATATATGTATATATTATAATCAAAGTTTGAATAGTTACAATGTAAAATAGATAGGTTCCACATCCATTTTAGAATGATAACAAAAACTACGGCATTTAACTCCAAAATTTTGGACTCTAAGCCATCACTTTAAGATAGATCTCTTCATACCTACAAAAAAAACAGAATTCAAAAATTAAATTTACAATTCAAACATGTGAAATAATACAGAATTCAAAAATTGTGATTAAAACAAAATTCACATACATACCAAAAGAGTTAAGTCTCATCCTCCAACATACTCTTTCCCACAAAATATATTGTAAACATATTTTCCACCAAATATAATTTAAATATCTGTAACAATAAAAAAAACAAATAACACATATTATCATATATACTGTAACTAAATATTAAATAAAAAAATAAGAAATAATAACATTCCCAACCACAGGGCCTTCGGGGGGCAGCTCAATTGGCAAGTGTCGTGATATGAAGTTTTATGTTCGATGAGGTTCCAAGTTCAAATCCCCCCGACTTACCCGTGCCTGCAGAAGGGGCATACGTATGGCACCTGGAGGTTATAGTGGTAGCGGTTGGAATCGACCCTGTGTCACGCGAGTACGAGACCGGCCCAGTTGCCGATTCCGCCAGTCATAAAAAATAAAAAAATAAAAATAAATAAACATACCCAACCACAGTTAAACATATTTAAGATAGTTCTCTTCATATTAATCATACATAATTTAAACAATTTGTAAATCTTATCTAAAATCTTAAAAAAAATTGAAGAGAAAAATTGTGTTTTTGGTTAAAAAAAATTGTGAATTAGAGTTAGATAATAATCTGAAAATAAATATAGAACTGTGTATGAAGAAATTTTACAAATCTCCATATTAAATCATTCTTTCAATGAAATACTTATATCCTTGTGGATAAAGTCTCAAATCCTTTAGGTGAAAATCTCCTTGTGGATAAGGTCTCAAATCATTCAAGTGAAATTCTCATCCCAAGTGATGTTATTTGATCATATTTACACAACAATAAAATACTAATCTCCTCATCAGTAAAATACTTCTCTCATCTTCTGCAGTGGTCATATAATCAAATTCCATTATGCCCTTTCAAACTAAAGAACTCATAAATCTCCATATTAGGTCATTCTTCCAAAAAACTACTTATATCTAAAAAAAATTCACAAATATCCATTTAAAAAACCATTTTTTTGGAAAATACTTATATTCTCTTTCTGCAGTGGAATAGATGTTCTCATATAATCTTGCATGTACATGAACAAAACACAAATCTGCACACATATATATTAAGTCATTCTTCAAAAACCATTTAAATGAGATGTATTCATATTAGATATAATCAAATACTCTTTGAAATTATGTGTGATCTTGCTCACATATACAATATGTGTGAGCTAGCTTAGATATACAATATGTGAGCTTATTTGTAAATCTAATTGAATGTTGGTTTTTGTGATTAGTAACGAATTTAGTTAAGAGTTTGACAATACCCTGGCAAGAAGAAATTCACTTCGTTGTATGTAGAAAACACAAATGTCCATACTACACCATTCTTAGACAAGAAATCAAGGAATGCAATCGAAGAAAATTTAGAAACTTTCTTTTTTCTAATGTGCGATATAATCTGTTCTCAAATATTCAAATGTTCAAGTTCAAAATTAAGTCTTCATCATGATCTAACCTTAAATAAGTTTGAATATACACCATTTAAGACAACGATAAACTTATCTAGAGGTTCTATATATTTTAAAATAATTGATCAAAGCGTTGAATAAGAAAGACTAAACTAAAAATTTGAAAACACAAAAATTTGATAAAAGTCAAAAACATAAATTTATGAATCATCCTAAATGGACGCATCCTTCCCAAATCTGGGTGCTTCTTCTGCTTCCTCCTCAATTCCAATCTCCCTCCCAACCACACTCTCAGGTACTCTCTTCTCCACATTAGCCTATATAACACATTTCAAATTTGAAAATTTGAAAAATTAAATTTAAATGATTATAACACATTAAATTTAAATGATTTTAAGACATTAAATGATACCTGTGAACTCCCACCCTCTTCAAACTCTCCCAATGAGAATTGAGACAAGTCTGTCCAAGTAGTAGGAGATGGAATAGGGATATGTGAACAACACAACTAAGAACTAAATTTAGGATTCAATGTGTTCACATTTATACAAAATTATAAATGTTATTGATATCTTATTTAAAAGAGTGGAGATTGAACAACTATTAGAAAACACATACCTGATTCAACCCATCTAAATTTAAACTTGTGGAATCAAGTCCCCTACTTACTGGAGATTCATTTAACATATCTCCAAACTGAAATTAATGACAATAACAACTCGATTATTTCTATAGATACAATGATATCTAAATCTAGAATTAGAAGAAAACTATCATAAAATGCGTAAAAAAATTACTAACTAGAACACATACCAATCTGCGGTTATGGTCATCATTATAAATTACCTTCTTCCAACCATCCTGGCAAAAATTTTCATACTCCAAAACATCTTGTGCTGACATGGTATCTAACTCCAGATATATTTTATAAACAAATATGGAACGGGAATTGGCTTCCGCTAGTGGACGGTTCATGCCAAGATCAACACCATAAAAAACTGCTTCCAAATTTTCCCTGATTGCATTCCTGGCCTCTTTTCCAACCTCTGATGTAGCCTGCAACTCTGAATGTGAAGCAAATATCCCCGTTGGAAGAGATACTAAATGTTGTGGAGGCCTCGGCAATGTCGCATTTCGATATGTCCCTTTGTGATCATATGTCTGTCATTTACCAGTCCCATAATATTTGGACGGTAGACTAGTATAATCAAGGTGCATGTGCAAGAAAAACTCTGCAAAAAAATGTTTTTCAAAATAGTGTGGAACCTCATAGTTCCACGAAAATTTCTCATATGCTTCCAAAAATCTGTTATATAGATGTCCTGCAATGTCAGGGTTCTTAAAATATTGCACCTTCAACATCTTTCACTTTGGGCCCTCTTTGAAATTGAACATCGAAATGGCATCTTCTTTTGAAACTCTATTTTTTACTGCCTCACATTTATCAGGGACCATCACCTCCAACTTTCGTCTCCTCATTAGATCGACAAAACTGTTAGTTGTTGGCCCCATCTTCTGATATGCGTCCATAAATTTTTCCAATGAATGCAAAACAATTTGCAAACTTTGTTTACTCTATTGAGGGAGTTCCAAGACTACCAAATCATTTTCCAACATCCTTTTAACACCTGAGCATCACTCAAGCGTCAATGCTTCAGTAATCCCTTCCCAGAGAAGTTCATCGCCAGTATCCGAAGGATAGGTGGGAGTAGGCATGTAATCTTTCACTCATCAAAAGAGAAACTTTGTATCCTTCACTCATCATCCATGCACAAAAAAGCAGGGCATTTGAATCTATAGGTCTTTAAACACCAAAGTGACGACCGTCGATTCGACTCATGGCCGACTGCTCAGGCACAGACTGGTGACTAAATGGATAAGGGATAGAGGATAAAACCACAATATTTTTATAATAATCAATAAAACCCACACATAGATGTCATTGAAATCAAAATTTGGGTTCCCCAAGGAAAATCAATTTAGAAAAACAACAAGCAAGGGAATTCATTAAAAGTTCCCTATGGTTGGATCTACTAAAAAAATGTATTAGAAAATTTCTTTAAATTTCCTTAAAATTTCCCTATTGTTGGATCCACTAAGACCACATATAATGCAATGCATTAGAATCCCCAAAATAAAGAGTTTAATCTTCATAACCTCACACACCCACTAATAACATTAACATGTTTTAATCACGATGAGGTGAAGGTCTTGCATGAACATGGATTATATGCCATTGCTAAACTTCCCATTAGCATTGTTTAAATGTCATTGAATTTTTATACTAATTCCTTTATTGTCATGTTACATGGGATGGGTATGAGGGTTGTTTGTATTCCTAATATAAATTAAGATGAGGTGGAGCAAATGTAATATTTGTTAGGCTTAGTTGGAGTGAGAAATCTAAATAAAATATAACCATATAAGGTGGAAATTCACATTGATTGAGAGCAATCAACATATTATTGTCATGATACTAAAATTCACGTTGTTCGTATTATTGTCATGATTGAGAGCAATCATGACAATAATTTCAAATGTAAGTGCATCATAAACTATTGTAAACATAGTAATGTGAGTTTTAATGGGATATATATTTTGAATAATATGCAATTGAGTGATTCTTAATTGTCACAAAATTTATGGTGGTAATGAAGCCTATTTCTACAAATAGTAATGCGAGTTTTAATGGCATGTATATTTTGAAGAAGATGCAATTGAGTGAGTCTTAATTGTCACAAAATTAATGGTTCCAAATGGTAATGTCTACAATGATGCTAATGGAGTAGTTTAGGTGATATTCTTACATTATATTTGTGATCTAGAAAATGCTTTTGTAGGATGTTTTGTTTTGAATATCATTCAATATATTTTCCATAGTTTACTTGTTATAGTGTATAATATATGATGGTTGGTTTGGATTCATTGTTTACTGTACATCAACTTGTTATGCCTTTAATCTTAGCACATAAGAAATCTTGCTTTACTAAGTGGTGCACTCTTATCTGATCATAGATTGGATAATGTTATATTATATAACATATGAACTGTGCAAATGTTATATTATATAGTTGGATCACTTGAGATATTTAAGGACAATTTGTTGGATAGTTGTGGATATGGTTGAACTAAATACATAACTGTGAAATACTTTATGGTCACCTAAAGTTGCATAAAGGGACCTAATTGTACTATAAACTAAGGGATTTCCACTAAGGGATTTCTACATTGAGTGGATAACTACCCAAAATTAACTCAATAGCATGTGCATAATCTTTGAACATGGTTCAATCCAATAAGACCACATATATATTCCTTATAACGTTTATTTAAGATTCATTAAAACTTCCCTATGGTTGGATCCACTAAACAAAACTTATTAGAAAATTTCTTTAAGATTCCTTAAAAGTTCCTTATGGTTGGATCCACTAAGACCACATATAATGCAATGCATTAGAATCCCCAAAACAAAGAGTTTAATCTTCATAACCTCACACACCCATTAATAACATCAACATGGGATGGGTATGAGGGGTTGTTTGTATTCCTAATATAAATTAAGATGAGGTGGAGCAAATGTAATATTTGTGAGGCTTAGTTGGACTTAGAAATCTAGATAAAATATAGTCATATAAGGTGGAAATTCACGTTGATTGAGAGAAATCGTGACAATAATTTCAAATGTAAGTGCATCATAACCTATTGTAAACATAGTAATAAGAGTTTTAATGGGATATATATTAAGAACAAAATGATTTTGAGTGATTCTTAATTGTCACAAAATTTATGGTGGTAATGAAGCCTATTTCTAGAAATAGTAATGTGAGTTTTAATGGCGTATATATTTTGAAGAAGATGCAATTGAGTGAGTCTTAATTGTCACAAAATTAAGGTTACAAAGGGTAATGTCTATAGATATCCACACTCCCCTCGCGTTGTGGGAGGGTCATGCTATCCACACTCCCCTAGATGTGTGATGACTAATAATAGTTGTCTACTAGAGATGTTAGGTCAAAAGGTTTGATACTTTCACATTTGGATTATATCTAGAGTTGTATCAATATAGTCGAAACTCCAACATATTTCAACAAAGGAAGGGATGGGAGATGCGAGATGGAATTAAGGGTTTAAAGGGAGGGGTGATTCTAAGTCAATTGAGGATCACATTTGGGATTTGATATGCCATTCCTTATTTCCTCACACAGCTCCTACCATGTTTAAATTATAATAATTCAATTTTAAATATGGATGAATGTTGAATTATTATTATTTCTTTAATGAAGATTATTTGAAGTTTGATTTACTTTGTTTATTTGTATGCATGATTAGTTGTGAACATTTTAGAAATTACATTAGGAACATCGCTTGTTATTATCGTCTACGTGTGGGATATGTGTGTGCTAGCTATGCCTACATATCCAACACACATACAATATTACGGTTCGGTAAAGACATTAGTTACTAATGTATAGGTTATTGATGAATTAATTAATAAGTTGTCAATTTGAAGTTATATTATATGAATATAAATATCATCAATAAGATAATAATTGGTTCTCATCTATAAATAATATATGAAGTTATAATAAATGAGTATAATAATTAGTTCCCATATAAGACTCTTTTATTTCTATATTAGACTTTATTATCCAAAATGAACTATTCATTATAATTATTCCTTTAGTCAAAGTGTCACTACAATTGGAAAAGACCACCAAAGTGGGAGACTGGTTCCTTTTTGAGCAGTTTACTATGATAAGAGTCTATGGTTTGGAAGAGAAACCATATCAAAAGTGAGTGTTGAATTTGGTTGTTCTAGAGACTGAAAAAAGTGAAATTCATTCAGTTACTGACTAAAAAGCCAAGCATAATAAATTAAATATTGATCGGATGAATTTTAAGGAAAAACCAAATCTACACAAGTAGGTGCAAAGACTAAACATTCAGCCATGAATCAATCAACTCGGAGATAAATAAGGGATAGACAACATACCAAATTCTTATCCTTCACTCATCATGCATGCACAGAAAAATAGGGCATTTGAATCTATAAGTATTTAAACACCGAAGTGACGAATGTTGACTCGATTCCTGGCCGACTGCTCAGGAACGAACTGATGACTAAAGGGATAAGGGACCAAAGATAAAAACAAAATATTTTCATAATAATCAATAATACCCACACAGAGAATTCATTGAAATTAGAAGTTGGGTTCACCAAGGGACTGTCATTCAACTCAGATATTTATCATTCACAATGCAAAGTTTATCAATAAAAATGCAGAGATGTACCCAATTTCAAGCAAATAAAAATGCAAAGAGAAATCGAAGTTTTAATAAATCAACCCGCAGAGGTACTCATTCATAAGAAGGTGCAAAGACTAAACATTTAGCCATAAATCAATCAACTCAAAGATAAGTAAGGGATATACATCATGGTAAATTCTTATCCTTCACCCATCATCCATGCACATAAAAGAAAGGCATCTGAATCTATAGGTCTTTAAACACCAAATTGATGACTGTCAATTTGGCCCCTGGTCGACTACTTAGGCACAAACTAATGACTAAAGGGATAAGGGACAGAAAATAAAACCACAATCTTTTCATAATAATCAATAAAACCCACACATAGAAGTCATTGAAATCATAAGTTGGGTTCACCAAGGGAGTGTCATTCTATAACGACCCCATCGTTACATTTACAAGCGACACAACAGTGCAAAGTTTTTTTTTTGACAAAACAGGAGAACAATGACGAATACAGCTAGACGACACAGCTGGTGGTGAGACCCACGCCTGTAGAACATAAAAAAACAACTATGACTCTGCACACTGGCCCAAGGGAAACTAGGGAAAATATGCGTAGATCAACAAAGAGGGACGAATCTCGCCCTACGTAAACAAGACATGCCTACAAGCTAAGGGACAACATCCCCCTCTCGACACAATGGCCTGGAAAAAAAAGACTTAGAACCTCAAGGCATGTGACCCAACATAAGAATGCGTTCAACCCAATCACATAGGCAGTTTACAACAATCAACAACACCCACCCAGATAACTCCGACCGATAAGACGCAAGAAGATAACCCTCAATTTAAGGGGGGCACGAACTACAGGATGATTCTTGTTTCATACAAGGCAACCGATAAGGTGGATCGACTATGCCTATCACCCCTTCCAGCTCGACCTAAGGTGCAAGGCGCATAAATGCCAATTAGCTAAAGGCTATTAACCGTTATAGTTGATGCATCTATTAACTCTCGTCCCTCAAGCTTGCGCAAGGTAATCAACCATTAAACCTACCACCTTTATGTCTAACAGCCCTAATAACCCACCAAATCCTTTTTTCCCAACAAGGTAATCCTAGCTCGTTTAAACAAACCAAAACCTAACACCTTTGCAACTTTAACCCTAAAACAATTTCTCCTATAACAATCTACATCTATATCTTCCAAAATCCATTTATCTAAGTGGGTAAAAATTAGTTAAGTCGTTCAACGGAAAAGGGTCGAATCATAAGTTCCCAAAGAAGGATTTTCAGTAAGGTTGTTCCTCCCCAAAAACAAGTAAATCGTTGGCCACCGTTACAGCTATTGTTGTCCACAACACTGCCAACCTAGTTTCCGTAATACTCAAATGTTGTCTAAACTATCGAGCCGCCTTATCTTCACCATTACTTATAATAGTAATACACCATCACTCATAATAATAATACACCATTACTCATAATAATAAATCTATCGATCTAGCTATTGTAACCATCAATACAAATGTGGCAATTCACAACCTCATAAAAGATTGATGTCGATGCAGCTATCGTTTCGGTCCACCTGTCATACATTCACGGCTGCCAATAAACATTTAGACGTTGAGCACTGACATTACTGACCATATCTAAATGTCAAAACATTAAGGATTTTCATGGTGGCCTGGGATACGATAAAGGTAGGGCAAATACAAGTCGCAGACCTTGTCCCTCCATGGGAACATTGGCAAAAATAAATTACTGGTAAACAAATACGTGAAACCATTAAAACACTGGTGACAACCTTCCCTTTTCATACAATAATTTACTTAAGGCTATTTGTTGAGGAAAGAACCTTTTGATAAAGGGATGAAATGCTATGAATAAGGTATTTGAATGCAGTCACTTACCACCAGAACTCAGGAGGGTTTAAAGATTCACCAGACGCTCAATAAAGGGGTGGATTCGCTACCTATCAAGGTAAGTCATCACTAACAGTTACAGGCTTAAACAATAGGCATCCCAAGTCCAATTCTGCCATTCACAGCATGGAATTCGGAGTCATAGGCAGACAACACGCATTCGATATAGTTTGCGAATTTGGGGTCCGTTAGGTAGGTAAAACGCAGTCTGGGCAATGTGCAAAATGTGGTCTGTTGGGCAGGTAGAACGTAGGTTATGCCACAAACCTGTCATGGACAGATGGCTGGTAAAGCATAGTCTAACATTGCACATTCCCCAATAGCCGGAAGAAGGAAACACTACCCTGAAAATTGAAGTGCCCAAGCATGTTGCCGGGTAAAATTTCATTTAAAAGGTGATAAACATGCTAAGTGAAATCGCTAGAAAGGTGTTAAAATCATAGACAAATAAAATGACTAAAGTTCATAGTCGAAAGACAATAATTGGAAACGTGGTCGGAGAATTATTTCACAGTCACGAAGGGTTAAGGCCTCGATGTCGCGCCATGGTAATTGTTGTCCGAATTTAGCTGAAATAACAAGGATTTTCATCAAGGGCATAAAATCGTGGGAGCATAATCAGGTAACTCGTGGTAAAAATTATAGAACTTAGAGTAAAACAAAACAATATGATCAAGATAAAAAAAAAATGCATTCCTCAAATTGTAAAAATGTATCATCTCAAGGTAAAATCAATTCCATCTCTAGATAATACGCATTCATCACTCATCCTAACACAGAGACAACGTTTTACATCTGTTGCATATTTACAATCGTTGAGGTAAGATTCTTACAGCCATTACCAAATGAAAATTGTTTAAGTAATATATTTTTTATCCATTATCTATTTAAAATAGCAGAGGTAATATATTTTTACATCTATTACATAATTACCATCGCAGGGGTAAGTTTTACATCCATTACATAATGACAACGCAGAATAATAATAAAAACAAATCAATCCAACAAGAAACATTCGCAGATTGAAGTTAAATGCTTTTCACATCTCGGGATACCAATATAAAAATGATGACAATGGTAAGAGAACACCAAGGCCATAAGGATAACTCATCGAAAGGATCACAGGGATTCTATCATTCAAGGCATAGAAAAATAAACAACAAGGAATCAAGATAATCCATATGCAAAGGTCATACTGGAAGCCGCAAGTCAAACAATTAGCAAGGGGCGATAACAGAGGTAGACAGCGGATTGGGTCATCCTTTGCTTCATCATTATCGCACAGGACAGCAAGGCATTGAGATCCATAGGTATTTTAATGCTAAGGCAACGACCGTAGATCAAGCTCTTGGCCGACTTCTCAGGCGAGGACTGGAAAGCTAGGGACGAAGGCTAAACAACTACGAAGGTCACAAACAACACAGTAAGGTGGTCTAGACAAGCGGGAAAATGAAGGCCAAGGGAAACAACAACCATCAAGCTAGGTTAAGACAAGTTTCCATCATCAACTTAAAAGACATCATTTTACTTTTCCGATAAACAAGCAGATCCAAGCATAAGTCCTAATACCATCTACTAAACAGAAATGAAGAGAGTGTATCGTTACCTGATCGCCCACTCTGAATGACGTCTCGCTCGCTCCATGCAACTCCCACTCGCCAACCATTGAGACTTCACAAGTACCTCCCAGCAAATGCTAGGGGTACTCTTCTTCCCCCTTAGCCCCCTGAGCCGCAAAGGGCTCACACACACTATCCAGAGGTTTCGTCTAGCTCCTAACTCACCTCGCAAGGCCGAGCTACCACTTGTCTCTGAGCTGGGTATCCCAACTCCCACAAGTAAACCAGTCAAGTAGATATTTCTGCAGCGTAACGTCATGCAAACAGAAGATCCCCCTTCATCCTTCTTCCTCCTTCATTATATAGAGTTTCGAACTTCCTTTCTTCCTAAAATCTCATTTAATTAAAGTTTTTTAAAAATAAATTCTTAAAAATTCCTCTCCGTACAAATGTCCCCCATCCCCTACATTCCTCCATAAATTAATTTCTTTAATTAAGTAATTATCTCTATTTCCGTCACCCACCTAGAGTTACTCCTAGAATCACTCCTAGGTGTCCCCAAATTCTCTTACAGGTTTTAATAGCTTTCCCTTTTATTAAATTGCTAATTATGTTTAAAATTAGAAAGCTCTTAAATGGTAGATTCTTTACTAAGTTGACTTTCCTCTTTTTCCCTTAAGTTCCCCTTTTTCCCTTTTTATGTTACCTCTTTTCCCTAGTTTCCTATTTTTTTATTTTCCCTCTTTCCCCTTTTACTTAGAACTCAAAAGGCAGCTGTGAAAATTAACCCTTTTTCCCTTTTCTTATTTAATTAGTATACTTGAATTTATTAAGGTAATAAAACAATTAATTCCCTTTTTAAATTTTAATCCGACATAGTTTTACTTTTATTTTTTTTATGAATAAATTAAATTTGTTACTCCCTTCATGTTACAAGATTTAACGAAGATCATAATTATTATTTAAGTTGTTTTTATTTTTATTATTTTTATTACTATTTTTTTTTATAGAAGACAAAATTTTACCACTAGCGTAATTTAGACTTAGGCCTTAAATTTCATACTGGGCGACATTTAATTAGGGAAATTGTTTTAAAAATTACTTAACATGTTATTTGTCTTAGGGCCATCTAGGTTCATCCCTCTATCATCAACAACGTGACGTGCCCTTTAGGACGCACTAGGTGCTCCAAGGGTGTCACTCGCCTCATATGTTCCTTTGTGTGACGTGCCCTTCAGAACGCACTACGTGCTCCAAGGGTGCCACTCGCCTCATCTGTTCCTTTGCGCGGCATGCCCTTCAGGATGCACTATGTGCTCCAAGGGTGTCACTCACCTCTTGATTGGTTTGGTAGACATTAATAACCCCTCGATTTAACACTCCGCTAGGTGAACTTGTGGGGGACTCAGGCATTCTAAGGAATAAGGCCCCCACCTTATTGTGTGCCCCTTAGAATCATCGTGAGCGACTATCGCAGCCTGCCCTCACGACATCGTGGATCCTCTCGAACTAGGTAATCGTTAACCTACAGTTTGAGCTACGACGAGAGTGCTAGTAGGCTATGGCAGGGTTGTCGTCCACACCTCTCCCTCAACATATATGGTAGTCGTGTGTGACCCCTTTACTCGATATGTGAGTCTGGTCGGCAAGCTATCATCAGCCTGCATCATCAACAAATCATGTCAGAACATATCCATATCATATCATCCAATCAGATCCACTAATATCACAGTAAAAGCATCAAACCCCAATGGCACACTCCCTGACTTGATCCGAAATCCAAGGGGTTCCATCGATGCCTCTACATCCTCGAGGTCCAAAATCCTGCACATTCAGTAAAAACTGAGTCAATAGCACCTATCTATGTCGAGATGGAAAAACAACATGTCATCATCCCATAATGCCTCATAATCAAATCAAAAATTTTAATACCATAATAATCCAGATCACTTGCGAGCAAGTGTCCTTGAAGAATAATTGTGCTCAGTGCACCAGAGAGGGATGTTACATACACCCCCTCTTGGTCTAAACTTCATCCCAAAGTTTCACAATATATATGCTGAAATAAAGTGTATCACAGTATCATATGTCTATCTATCAAACAAAAATGGAAACTGTTGGCGCATATCATATGCGTCCTCCCAGGTCGCCGAGTGCGGACTATAATTGTCCCACGGGACCTTGACCTGACTTACTGTTCAATGTCGTAGCCGTCAAATGCGATGATCCAAGAAGTGAATTGGCTTAGCCGTGAGAGCACCCTCATCTAACACCCGCAAGGTTCTCAATTCAAATCATGCGAAGGATCACTAATCATAAAGTCTCAAACAGAGACATGAAATACATCATCCATACGCCTCAAGAGTCAGGCAAGGCTAGTCATCAGGCCATAGGCCTCTCTTTTCCAAAATATCGTAGGATCCCTCGAACCTAGAATATAGTTTATCCCCTTGTTCCAAACTAGATCGAACTCTTATGCGGTTTTAGCCACAAAAAGACTTGATCGCCACAACGTAACTACGGTCAACATGACACACATCATCATAACTCTTCTGTCGATCTTGCGCTTCCTTGATCCTTTGTCTTAAGTTTTCATTTAATATTCCAATTCTTGGATCACTTTCAGTCCCCCTGGACCCTATCTCCAAGTCGATCCCAAATCAAAGGTGCCCGACATGGTCGCCCGTAAAGAAACTTGAAAAGTACCATCTTAATGGTGTTTTGGTAACTGTTGTTATAAGTGAATTCTACAAGAATTCCTCCCAACGCTTATGTTGGTCCATCACATACAAGCGCATCATGTCCTCCAAGGTCTAGTTCATTCATTTGATTTGCTTATCCTTCTACGGGTGATCCACAATACTAAATTTAAGTCAGGTTCCCAAGGACTCTTGGAACTCATCCAAAATCATCCAGTAAACATCGATCCTCGATCGGATATAATACTCTTAGGCATGCCATGCAACCACACAATCTCACTGATGAAAACTCTAGCTATTTCAGGTGCCTAATAATTCATACGCACAACAATAAAGTGAGCACTCTTCGTCAGAGTGTACTTCTACTACGAAAATCGAGTCATGTCTCATTGTCATCAGTGGCAATCCAAAAATAAAATCCATTGAAATAACCTCCTATTTCGATTCCGAAATAGCGTGTGCCTGTAGTAATCTTGTTGGGTGTCTATGTTCATCCTTTACCTACTGACAGTCTATACATCTAGCCACACAGTTGACTATGTCTACCTTCATTCCCTTCCAGAAGAATAAGGGTTTAAGGTCCGCCCTCCTCTTCGTGACTCCCAGGTGAGCCATGTACGCTGCTCTGTTAGCCTCGTTTAGGATAAACTCCTCAATCGTCGTTTGGTGGTACATAAATCCGATTTTTTTAAACCTCAATAATCCATCGTTGCCAGACGTAAATCCTTCAAATCTTGGTACCATCATTGTTTTGTCCAATAAACCCTCGACCTCTTGTACCAGTCATCGTCTCGCTGTAAAGTTAGAATCTTTTCACGTAGATTCGTTTGAAGAGGCAGAACCAAAAATATGCATGGTCTCCGACTCAAAACATATGCCACTCAATTCATTGTTCCCTTTATGTAAGAAATCTCAAATTCATACTCGCTAATCAATTTCGACCAACGTCGTTGTCGTGCTTTCAGGTCGCTTGCGTACAAATGTGTTGTAGTCCACAGTGGTCAGTATTTAGTTCAAATTTTCATCCAACAAGGTAGTGTCTCCCAACCTTCAAGGTATATATGATGGCTAACAACTCCAAATCGTCCATCGCGTAGTTCTCCTCATGCCTTCTTATTTTCCTCGAAATGTAAGCAGCCACTCATCTGTCTTGCATCAAGACTCTGCCTAAGCCTTTCTTGAATGCATCAATGCATACCAAGAAGTCCCCATCCATGTCTAGGACCTTTAGTATCAGTGTTGTTGTCAACAACTCCTTGCACCTCCGAAATGCTTCCGTGCATTTCTCGGTCCAAACAAACTTCTTGTTTTTCTTCTTCAATTCCGTGATAAGGTTTGATATCTTTGAAAACTCTTCTACGAACCATCGATAGTATCTTGCTAAACCCATGAAGCTATGCTCTTCCGGGACATCCGTCGGTGTAGGCCATTCCATGATGGCCTCGACCTTCGCTAAATCCATGGTGATGCCTTCAATGGAGATGACATGCCCTAAGTAGTGAATCTTCGATTGATAAAAAGAGCATTTGGATAACTTCCCATGCAGTTTGTACCCTTGCAAACACTATAGTACCAAGCGCAAGTGTTTGTCATGCTCCTTCTTCATCCAAGAGTAGATCAAAATATCGTTAATGAATACTGGGACGAACTTGTCCAAGTATTCACGAAACACCCCGTTCATCAACTCATAATGTCCAAACTTCATCTTAAAGTCGGTCTTAGGGACGTCATCCTCCTTGATCTTTAACTGGTGATACTCAGATCACAAATTGATCTTGGAGAACACCATCGTGCCCTTTATTTGATCGAACAGATCATCAATCCTTGGCAACGAATATTGATTCTTAATCATGGCCTTGTTCAGTTGATGGTAGTCAATGCAGAGCCTCCATGACCCATCCTTCCTTCGGATGAAAATAACAGGCGCACCCCACAGTGACACACTAGGATGTATCAGTCCCAGGTCCAACAACTCCTTCAGTTTGTATTTTCAACTCTTGTAACTCTAGGGTCAACATCCGATAAGGCGTTCTTTCTATCAGTTCAGTCCCCGGTTTTAGGTCTATGATAAACTCCAATTCCCTCTCCGGCAGCATCCCAGGTAACTCCTCTAGAAATACATCCACAAACTCTTTCACCACCAAAAGGTGTTTTAGACCTTCCGCTAATCCCTTCTCATTTAATGCAAGGATCTCATAAAGATTGCACCCCTTGCGCATACTCTTCCGTAATTGTAAGGAAGAGATGAAACTCGGGGAAACTCCCTAGTTCCGTCCTACAATCACACATCTTTATCTCTCGTCATCAACCAAGCTCAACCATTTTGTCTTACAATTGAGTATCGCCTCATGTGATTCCAACCAGTCCATACCAATCATGACGTCATAAGATCCTAAGATCATGATGTATAGGTTGGCCCTAGTGACAAACTCTCCCAGGTTAAGGATACATCCCGTAACCCTTCCTCCAACCTTTTGTTTGGCTCCCAAAGCCATATCCATGAAGATAAACTCATCCTATTTGACTGCCTTTACCTTAATCCTTTTTAGCGTTGCACCAGAAATTAAACTCTCGGTAGCACCGGGATCTATCAAAATACTAAGGTCTGGTCAGCAACGGTACCTGTAGCCTCGAGCACAGTCGACTAGTGCTCTGCCTGGTTGTTATTCATTGTTGCATGATTTCGATGGGCCTTGCCCAAATCTCCCATGGTAGTGGGTACAACTGATCCATATACTCTAGTCCTCTTCACTATGCAGTCGCGCTGGAAATGTGGCTCCCCACATTCCGGCATACTTTCTTTGGTCCAGTAAAATTGGTACATGAAGTAGAAATTGAATTCCAACGCTAAGCCCAACACAAACTTGTTGACCTTAAGTTTCTGGGTAAAATGGCACAGAGCATAATGAAGCAACTCCAAAACGGGCCTCGTACTCGGGCGTCGTGCGGCTGCCTTGTCGCAAGGCATCGAACTCATTGAGATGATGCTCAACGAATTCCTCATAAATGTACCTCTCCTAGAACCGTCCCTCAAACAGTTCCCAAGGCATATCATCAGCGGCCTTGTTCAAAAGTGGCAGGAGCATCTTCCGCCATAGAAGAGCGCTTCCCCGCAGTTGAAAGACCACCCTGCGGACCTTCAGGATGGAGGTCGTAATCGTGAAATGAGAAGCACAACATCTTTCTCCACACCCGTGCCTCTATGACACAGGCATCTGCGACATTCATGGGCTCAAGAAATTATCTCTCTCGAGTTCTCAGTGGATGCTAATGGTACTAGCTAGGGTGCGATGTGGACCCTCAGGGGTACAGGTGCCCCGACCTCATCTTAGTACCAATGATGAATCAAGGCCCTTTTACAATACTTATAAGGGCCTTTTCATACCATCATCATCCCTTACAACAAGCAAATGCATCCCAAGGACTTTTTCCTCCCCCCCAGGGGGGGATTCGACTCCGCGGGTTAGGGAAATTCTGGAGGCGTCACAACTCTTTCCACGACACCACATTGTGAACCTTCGAAGTTTTCTCTAAATGAGATCACCAGATGATTTTGTTAAATTTTTAAGCAGTGCTATATTGATACTCAAATTTTACTGCAGTGGAAAGCATGGCGATCCATAGTCGCAGGGTTGAACCTGCTCTGATACCATGTGTAACGACCCCATCGTTACGTTTACAAGCGACACAATGATGCAAAGTTTTTTTTTTGACAAAACAGGAGAACAACGACGAGTACAGCTGGACGACACAGCTGGTGGTGAGACACACGCCCATAGAATAGGCAAAAACAACTATGACTCTGCACACTGGCCCAAGGGAAACTAGGAAAAATATGCGTAGATCAACAAGGAGGGACGACTCTCGCCCCACGTAAAAAATACATGCCTACAAGATAAGGGACAACATCCCCCTCTCGACACAATGGCTTGGATGAACAAGACTTAGAACCTCAAGGCGTGTGACCCAACGCAAGAAGGTGTTCAACCCAAACGCCAAGGTAGTTTACAACAATCAACAACACCCACCCGGATAACTCCGACCGACAAGACACAAGAAGATAACCCTCAATTTAAGGGGGGCATGAACGACAAGAGGATTCTTGTTTCATACAAGGAAACCGGTAAGGTGAATCAACGAGGCCCATCACCCCTTCCAGCTCGACCTAAGGCGCAAGGCGCATAAATGCCAATTAGCTAAAGGCTATTAACCATTATAGTTGATGCATCTATTAACTCTTGTCCCTCAAGTTTGCGCAAGGTAATCAACCATTAAACCTACCACCTTTATGTCTAACAGCCCTGATAACCCACCAAATCCTTTTTTCCCAACAAGGTAATCCTAGCTCATTTAAACAAACCAAAACCTAACACCTTTTCAACTTTAACCCTAAAACAATTTCTCCTATAACAATATACATCTATATCTTCCAGGATCTAGTTATTTAAGCAGGTAAAAACTAGTAAGTCATTCAATTGAAAAGGGTCGAATCATAAGTTCCCAAAGAAGGAGTTTTAGTAAGGTTGTTCCTCCCCAAAAACAAGTAAATCGTTGGCCACCGTTACAGCTATTGTTGTCCATAAAACACTGCCAACCTAGTTTCCGTAATACTCAAATGTTGTCTAAACTATCGAGCCGCCTTATCTTCACCATTACTTATAACAGTAATACACCATCACTCATAATAATAATACACCATTACTCATAATAATAAAGTTGTCAATCTAGCTATTGTAACCGTCAATACAAATGCGGCAATACACAACCTCATAAAAGACTGATGTCGATGCAGCTATCATTTCGGTCCACCTATCATACATTCCCGACTACCAATAAACATTTAGACGTTGAGCACTGACATTACTAACCATATCTAAATGTCAAAACATTAAGGATTTTCATGGTGGCCTGGGATACGATAAAGGTAGGGAAAATACAAATGAAGGGAGAGTCGCAGACCTTGTCCCTCCATGGGAACGTTGGCAAAAATAAATTCTTGGTACACAAAGATGTGAAACCATTAAAACACCGGTGACAGACTTCCCTTTTCATACAGTAATTTACTTAAGGCTATTTTTTGAGGAAAGAACCTTGTGATAAAGGGAGGAAACGCTATGAATAAGGTATTCGAATGTAGTCACTTACCACCGGAACTCAAGAGGGTTTAAAGATTCACCACACGCTCAATAAAGGGGTGGATTCGTTGCATATCAAGGTAAGTCATCACTAACAGTTATAGGCTTAAACCGCAGGCATCCCAAGGCCAACTCTGCCATTCACATCATGGAATTCGGAGTCAGTGGCAGACAACACGCAGTCAATATAGTTTGCAAATTCGGGGTCCGTCAGATAGGTAAAATGCAGTCTGGTCAGTGTGCAAAATGTGGTTCATTGGGCAGGTAGAATGTGGGCTATGCCTCAACCCTGTCATGGATAGATGGTTGGTAAAGAACAGTCTAACATTGCACATTCCCCAATCGCCAGAAGAAGGAAATGCTACCGTGAACATTGAAGTGCCCAGGCATTTTGCTGGGTAAAATTTCATTTAAAAGGTGATAAACACGCTGAGCGAAATCGCTAGAAAGGTGTTAAAATCACAGACAAATAAAAGGGCTAAAGTTCATAGCCGGAAGATGGTAATTGGAAACTTGGTTGGAGGATTATTTCACAGTCACGAAGGGTTAAGGCCTCATTGTCGCGCCATGGTAATTGTTGTCTGAATTTAGCTAAAATAACAAGGATTGCCATCAAGGGAATAAAATCGCGGGAGCATAATCAGGTAACTCATGGTAAAAAATATAGAACTTAGAGTAAAACAAAACAATCTGATCAAGATAAAAAAAAAAAAATGCATTACTCAAACTGTAAAAAGGTATCATCTCAGGGTAAAATCAATTCCATCTCTAGATAATACACATTCATCACTCATCCTAATGCGGAGATAACATTTTACATCTGTTTCATATTTACAATCGTCAAGATAAGATTCTTACAAGAATTACCAAATGACAATTACTGAAGTAATATATTTTTTATCCATTATCTATTTAAAATAGCAGAGGTAATATATTTTTACATCTGTTACATAATTACCATCACAAGAGTAAGGTTTTACATCCATTACATAATGACAATGCAGAATAATAATAAAAACAAATCAATCCAACAAGAAACAACCGCAAATTCAAGTTAAATTCTTTTCACATCTCGAGATACCAATATACAAATGATGACAATGGTAAGAGAACACCAAGGCCATAAGGATAACTCGTCGAAAGGATCGCAGGGATTCTATTAGTCAAGGCACAGAAAAATAAAAAATGAGGAAGCAAGATAATCCATATGCAGAGGTCGTACTGGAAGGTGCAAGTCAAAAAATCAGCCAAGGGCGATAACAGAGGTAGACAGCAGACGAGTTCGTCCTTTGCTTCATCATCCTCACACAGGAAAGAAGGTTGTTGAGATCCATAGGTCTTTTAATGCTAAGGCGATGATCGTAGATCAGGCTCCTGGCTGACTGCTCAAGTGAGGACTGGTGAGCTAGGGACGAAGGCTAAACAACCACGAAGGTCACAAACAACACAATAAGGTGGTCTAGACAAGCGGGAAAACGAAGGCCAAGGGAGACAACAACCATCAAGATAGGCTAAGAAAAGTCTCCGTCATCAACTTAAAAGACATCATTTTACTTTTTTTATAAACAAGAAGATCCAAGCATAAGTCCT
>ML781770.1:844902-856218 GCA_009831015.1 Picea engelmannii
CTAGGAGTGATTCTAGGAGTAACTCTAGGTGGGTGAGGGAAATAAAGATAATTAATTAATTAAAGAAATTAATTTATGGAGGAATGAAGGGGATGGGTGACACTTGTACAGGGACGAATTTTTAGGAATTAAATTTTAAAAACTTAACTAAACAAGATTTTTGGAAAGTAAAGAACCACGAAACTCTATATAATGAAGGGAGGAGATTGAGGTTGAATGTCCTCTATTTGCGTAACGTTACACTGCAAAAATATCTACTTGACTGACTTAACTTGTGGGAGTTGGGATACCCTGCTCGGTGAGGAGTGGTAGCTCAGCCTTGCGAGGCGAGCTGGGAGCTAGTCGAAATCTCTTGATAGTGAGTGTGTGGCCCCTTTGCGGCTCGGAGGGCTAAGGAGGAAGAAGAGTATCCCTAGCATTGGTTGAGAGGTACCAGTGTAGTATCGTCGGTCGGCATGCGGGAGTTGCAAGGAGCATGAGGGACATCCACTCTGAAAAGGAAACGGTACGCTTTCTTCATTTTCTATGGTAAATTGTTTTAGAACTTATGCTTGAATCTACATTTTTACTTAGGTGAGTGAAGTGATTGTCTAGATGGTTTTCTAAAATTTTCTTAGCCTAGCTCGATGATAGATCGGTTCCCATGGCTTCATTTCCTCACACATCTTGACCACCTTGATGTGTTGATTATTACCTTCATGATTGTTTAGCCTTCGTCCCTAGCTCACCAGTCATCGCCTGAGCAATCGGCCAGGAGCCTAATCTACGATCGCCACCTTAGCGTTAAAAGACCTATGGATCTCAATTCCCTGCTTTTCTGTGCGAGGATGATGAGCGAAGGACAAACCTATTAACCGTCTACCCTTGATGTTTGTCCCTAGCTGATCGTTGACTCTGCCATCTGGCAATGACCTCTGTGTGTGGATTATCTTGTGTCCTAGTTGGTTTTCTCTATGCCTTGACTGATAAAACCCCTGCAATCATTCCATGACCCTTACCATTGGATCCTTGCATTCTCTTACTGTTGTCTGTGTTGTATTGGGGTATTATGGCAATGAAAAACGGAATGAATTCATCTCCGCATTTTACATTGGGTATTCTGGCAATGAAAAATGAAATGAATTCATATCTGCATTTTACATTGGGTATTCTGGCAATGAAAAACAAAATGATTTTTGGTCTTCATTTTTATTTTGGGTATTCTGGCAATGAGAAACGAAATGAATTCATGTCTGCATTTTACATTGGGTATTCTGGCAATGAAAAATTAAATGATTTTATCTCTGCATTTTACATTGGGTATTCTAACAATGAAAAACAAAATGATTTATGGTCTGCATTTTTATTTTGTATTCTGGCAATGGAAAAGAGGAACTATTCTTGTTTTCATTTTGTTTTACCTTTGGGGCAATTTTTCCCTTGATGAAGACTGTGTTTTGCTTTAAAATTTTGCTGCCATTTGATTCCTCTTAATGCCCACCTTTTTTCTTTTCAAGTCATCAAATTTCCTACTGTGATAGACCACGATTTGGAAATTAAAAACAAACTTTGTTTCATGTTGAAATCACCCACGATTTTATCCATTTAAATCAAAACTTTACTTGTCGGAATGACCACATTTTTTATAATCAAAAGTTGACTGTGTTGCTGTAGAAATCATCCACGATTTTATCCATTTAAATCACAACTTTACTTGCCGAAATGACCACGTTTTTGATAATCAGAAGTTGACTTTGTTGCTGTAGAAATCACCCATGATTTTATCCATTTAAATCACAACTTTACTTGTTGGAGTGACCACGTTTTTGATAATTAGAAATTGACTGTGTTGCCATCTTAATTGACCACGACTTGCCTTAATCATTGCTTGAGTTGTTGTTGACTGGCCATGAGTTGGTCCTTCTGCATTTGTGTTTGTCCCTTTTATCCTCCTTCACATTGGAGGCTTACCCATCGTTCTCTCTGCCAAGCTTTAATTACCACAACAATGTTACTGGCCATGTTGATTATCATGTTAACTGCAATAATAAATCCTATTTTGTTGCCTTATTAATTACTAGAATAATTGTTGCAGCAATGTTAATGGTTAGCAACCTCCTTTTTATGTTAAAGGCCATGTTAAATGCAATATGAAATGCTATATTGTTGCCTTATTAATTGCCAGAACAATTGCTACAGCAATGTTATTGGTCAACAGATTTCTTCTATTGATTAAATTCCACAGCGAGTTAAATAGTTAACAGTTATATAAATCACTTGGTTATTGTGCTATGAATGGTTATGTTAACAGTCATGCAAATTGCCTTGTTAATGTTATGTTAATTTTATGTTAACTAGAATGTTAAATGCCTTGTTATTGCTATATTACTTATTATGAAAACAGTCATGTAAAGTATCTTGTTAATGTTGTATTAATTGTCATGTAACTGATATGATAATCACCTTGTTAAATTGCTACAACACTGTTAATAGTTAGCAGCTCCCTTCTCTATGATAGTAGACCACTAGCATTGTTAGTTCGATCAATATAGCTAGACTACATGTTGAGATTTAATTTCTTATAAGCAATAATGGTAGCATTCGACTTTAAGAATGTTAATGTTGTTATTCAAGTTTATGGCTAGTTGGATGGGGATTCAGATTAATATAGAATTGTCCATTTAGGTTGTAATAAATATTAAAATTTGTATGGTGAGTAAAGACTAGATTGCAAATTTTAGACTTGCTAATTTAGATATGTAATTGATGTTAGTTGGATTTATAGATATCGCCTAATTGGTAACTCAGACATGCTAAATTGAGTCGTAATTCATGTTAAGTTCGGTTGGTAACTCGTTGATTAATGGAATTTAGACTGGTTAATTGATCTGTAATTAACGCCAATTTAAATTATAGATATTGACCTTTTAGTCTTGATTAATGGTTGGGTTGTTGACAAAGTCGTTTTTAGCTTGTGCTTCCCATTGAGGGTGTTGTTGTTCATTTTAATTAATGTTTGTACTTGGTTTTGTAAACATTTAATGTGCTTGGTTGCTCACTATAAGGGTTCTAGTTACTTGTGTAATTAATTTTGGGTGCGTGGGGTTGTTAGGATGATTGTCCTTAGCTTAGTAGGCTTGGTCTACTTGTGTCGGGCGGGATGTAGACACCTCCTTGTTCCTCAGAATAGTCGTCAGCCTTGAGACCTTAAATGGTCAAAATTGATGGGAACCTGGGCTTGAGCATTGCCTATGTGTCCTGGAGGTCCTAACCATTGCAGAGTAGGACATGCGAGTACTCATTATTATTCTTCGTCGGTTGAATGTCGTAAATTTCTTCCAGGAGATTGATGTGCTTTTATGTTAGGTTGTTATGTTTGTTGTGGCATGAGTTGCATGCATTGTGTTCGTCATCATGTTGTGATGTTAAGTATAATTTCATTATTACCTTCCTACATACACACACACAAAAAAAATAAAAAAATTTCACTTGTTATGTGAGGCTTATTGTCGTAACGAAATGGAGCATTCATTACATATGGTATCAGAGCGGGTTCAACCCGCGACTTAGGATCTCTATGGCTTTCGTTGATATGATTTGATTATAATGTTGTTAATTCAGTTGACTTATATTCGTGTAGGTAATCATGGTTAGAGGATGTCGCAGAGGCACATGACGGGGTGCTAGGGGGGGAGGCGTGACGCCTCCAGTAGCATCCACGCCTGAGGAGTCTAACCCCCAGGGAGATGAACAAGTTGTCGGGCAGGAGCAGATAGCAGTTGGTGATGTGGTCGAAATGATGAGATATTTTAAGCGCATGTCTGAGGCACTTATCAGCCATTTGGATAGAGATGAGGCCAGGGCATCGGCACCCCCTGAGGTTCCGCCGCACGCTCCGGTCGGTACTGGTAGCATTCATCGGGAACTCAAGAAGGTCAAAATTCTCAAGTTCTTTCATGCCCTAGATAGTGCACCTGCCGAGGCATGGTTGGAAAATATGGTGATGTGATTTGCACTTCGCGATTATACCTCCAACATGAAGGTCTGCATGGCAGTCTTCCAACTAAAAGGAAGCACTCTTCTATGGTGGAAGACGCTCCTAGCACAGCTGAACGTGGTCGTCAAAGATGTGTCATGGGAACTATTAGAGGAACGGTTACGAGAGAGGTACCTTTCAGAGGATTTCATTGAGCATCAACTCAATGAGTTCAACGCCTTACGACAGGATGGTCGTACAGTGCCTGAGTACGAGGTCCATTTTATGGAGCTACTCTGGTATGCTCTGCACCTTAACACTGAGAAACTTAAGGTAAATAGGTTCGTGTTCGACCTTAACAACAGCATACGTGCAAAGGTCAAGATTTTTATGCCTCAAACCTCATAACAGAGGAGGATCTTATCAGTGGGGGCAGACCAGAACTCCAACGAGACCAGCACGGCAGGTGTCTTCTAGAGCACAGTAGCATCAGATACCATCCAGACATACACAGGGATATCATGGCTTCCAGAGGGGATCCGCTTTCACTACACCTCAGTGATCGATGCCTCAACAATGGACACCTTATCGGGGACCACAACATCAGCAGCAGTGTCGATCACAGTAGCAACAGTTTAGGCCTGTTCAATAGAATAGACCAAGATTCTAGGCTAGAGGTTCATCACCTTCTACTTTGGGTACCAAGACTACTGGGCCGAAGAAGGGGTGTTGGACGTGTGGGGAGCCACACTACCAGTGCAACTGCCCGATGGAGAGGACTAGAGCATCCGGATCAGCTGGACCCACTACCATAGAAGATATTGGCAAGGCCCATCGGATTCATGCAGCAGTGAATAACCACCAGGCAGAGCATCAGTTGACTGTTCTTGAGACGACAGTTACCGTCGCTAACCAGACCCTTAGTATTTTGATAGATCCCGGTGCTACTGAGAGTTTCATTTCCGGTGCAACGCTAAAAAGGATTAAGGTAAAGGCAGTCGAATAGGATGAGTTTAGCTTCATAGAGATGGACTCGGGAGCCAAACAAAAGGTTGGAGGAAAGGTTACGGGCTGTATCCTTAACCTGGGAGAGATTTTCACAAGGGCCAACCTTTACATCACGATCTTAGGATCTTATGATGTTGTAATTGGTATGGACTAGTTGGAATTGCATAAGGTGATACTCAACTGTAAGACTAAACGGCTGATCGTGGTTGATGACGAGGGACGGAGATGTGTGATTGTAGGACGAAACTAGGGAGTTTCCCTGAGGTTCATCTCTTCCTTACAGCTACAGAAGAGCATGCGCAAGGGGTGCAAGCTTTATGCAATCCTTGCGTTAAACGAGAAGGGATTAGCAGAAGGTTTAGAACACCTTCCGGTGGTGAGAGAGTTTGTAGACATATTTTTGGAGGAGTTACCTGGGATGTTGCCGAAGAGGGAATTGGAGTTTACTATAGACCTAAAACTGGGAATAGAACCGATAGCTAGAATGCCTTATCGGACGTCAACCCCGGAATTACAGGAGTTGAGAATGCAACTGAAGGAGTTGTTGGACCTGGGACTGATACGTCTTAGTGTGTCACCATGGGGTGCACCTATTATTTTCATATGAAAGAAGGATGGGTCGTGGAGGCTCTACATTGACTATCGTCAATTGAACAAGTCCAGGATCAAGAATCAATATCCGTTGTTGAGGATTGATGATCTATTTGATCAAATGAAGGGCGCAACGGTGTTCTCAAAGATCGATTTGCAACCAGGGTATCACCAATTACAGATTAAGGAATATGACGTCCCTAAGACAACCTTTGAGACAAGGTTTGGACATTATGAGTTTATTATTTTACCGTTTGGACTGACAAACGCCCTAGGGGTATTTATGAGTTTGATGAATGGGGTGTTCCGCAAGTACTTGGACAAGTTCTTCCAACTATTCATTGACGATATTTTGATTTACTCTCGGATGACGGAGGAGCATGATGAGCACTTGTACTTGGTACTACAATGTTTGTGAGAGCACAAATTGTATGGGAAGTTATCCAAATGCTAATTTTATCAATCGAAGATCCACTACTTAGGGCACGTCATCTCTGGTGAAGGTATCGTTGTGGATCCAGCAAAGGTCGAGGCCATTATGGAATGGCCTGCACCGATGAATGTCCTAGAAGTGTGTAGCTTCATGGGTTTAGAAACATACTATCGACGGTTCGTTGAGGGGTTTTCGAAGATAGCAAACCTGATCACAGAATTGCAGAAGAAAAACAAGAAGTTTGTTCGGACCGAGAAATGTGCGTAAGCGTTTCGGAGGCTCAAGGAGTTGTTGACAATAACATCAATACTAAAGCTCCTGGACATGGACGTGGACTTCTTGGTATGCACTGACGCATCCAAGGAAGGCTTAGGAAGAGTCTTGATGCAAGACGGACAAGTAATCGCTTACATTTCGAGGAAACTTAGAAGGCATGAGGAGAACTATGTGACGCACGATTTGGAGTTGTTAGCCATCGTATATGCCTTGAAGGTCTGGAGACACTACCTTGTTGGATGAAAATTTGAACTAAAGACTGACCACTGTGGAATACAACACATCTTTACGCAAAGTTACCTAAACATGCGACAATGGCGTTGGTCGGAATTGCTTAGCGAGTACGACTTCGAGATTACTTACATAAAAGGAACAATGAACTGAGTGGCAGATCCATTGAGTCGGAGACCGCGCATCTTTTCGGTGCTGCCTCTTCAGACGAATCTACATGAAAATATTCTAACCTTATAGCGTGATGATGATTGGTAAAAATAGGTCGAGGGTTTTATCGGACAAAACACAATGATGGTAACACGATTTGAAGGATTTTCATTTGATAGCGATGGTTTATTGAGGTTTAAAAATTGGATCTAGGTACCGCTGAATGACGAGTTGAGGATGTTGATCCTAAGCGAGGCTCATAGAGCAGTTTACATGGCTTACCCGGGAGTCACGAGGATGATGGCAGACCTTAAACCCTTATTCTTCTGGAAGGGAATGAAGGCAGACATAGTCAACTATGTGGCCAAATGTCTAGAATGTGATGCAGGAGCATCGCCCAAGACAAGCAAGCCAGCATGGAAGACAACAGACAGCTGGAAAAGGCCAGCCGAAACTTTTTGAATTTCCATTTAAGATGATGTGCCAATACATAAATACACCATTTATGGAAGACCGCCTTTGTATATTGTATCAGATCTCGATCCATACGCTCTTGTCTGAAGTAGATAAGGAGGCATTTAATCTAGTTAATGCAGGTAGATAGGATTTATTTCTAGATTAGACAGTTTTAGATGAAAGGAGGGAAAACGGATATAGACACCCTCACTTGTACATTGTATTACTGATTATCAAGCATTCAGAAGAGAGAGCGGCATAGAATTGTGTGTAGAGAACATCCATGTACAGACATTGAATTAATAGAAGAAATCTTTGATTCAAATCCATGGTTATGTGTCTATTCTCTGTGTGTTGATGTTATACTTATGAATGTTATTTTCTAGTTATGCATTTGCTTTGTATATGTCGTGCATGTTATTTCATGTTTTGAAACTGAAGTCTGAAGAAGGATGGAATGAGTTTCAATTGTTTCTCTATCTGAGCCAGGAGATTCCTGCAAAGAGTGCAGTCGAATTCATCCGCATAGAGTGCGTTGATGAAGGCTCAGTAGTCTAACTCTTGTTCTCATTCGCCCAGAAGTTGATTTGGGTTGTTGAAGCCATTCAAGGAGTGTGCAGGCTGAAGAAGAAGTCTCAGTTGTTAATCTGAGCAAAGGAGGTTGAAGACTGCTGCTGCAGAAAGTGCGCAGAGTCGGAAGGATTCAACACTTGAGAAGTTGTTGAACATCGAGCGTGAGGAGTGCGTGCAAATTCCTCTGAAGAAGTTAGAGTGGAAAAGATCAGGAGGTTTAGCACTTCTTGATATCATGAAGAAGAGCACAGAAGTCTGAAGAAGAAGAAGGGTCAGGCATAGTTTGCAGGCGCAGACTTGGAAAGTAAGTCTCGAGCAGAGTACTTAGTCATTTTAGAGAATCCTTGAAGAGGAGGGATTGACGGTTAGGATTCACCGAAGGAAATAGAGAAGTCCCGCCAGTCGTCAGATTTGGGGGAAGTTGCACAGGATTTAAGATTGAACAAGCAGAGAAGGAGCCCAGGAGTCATCGGGACTTGGCTCATCGTAGAATCGGGATTCCGGAAACAGGAGTCTTGTATGCTGAAATCACAATTAGCGATTTCCTGAATAATTCGGAGTTGTTGATTAGCAGGACGTGTGTCCGAGGATCCAGTGGAATCGGGGTTCGGCATTTCGGGGTTTCTGAGATCAAAGGAACCACCATCCCAGGAATCGCGATATCGCAAAACGCGATATCCCGTTAGTCATAGTTGTGGGCCCAGAAGGTGTGATAGGAGATAGGTGTCGTCGCGCATCGGGGTTCGGAGTTTTGAAAATACGGTGAACTTCGACCACGGAAATCGCGATACTCCGACACGTGATTTCCCGACAGGGTTAAGACCTATAGTGGAGGATAGGTGTCGAAGGGTCAGCCCCTGTAGGGAGGCGACGACAGCTGGCATCGACATATCGTGAACTCGGGGGGTTTGCCAGTTAGAGCCGTGAATATTTGTGCCAAAAGTTGCGAGGGAGCGAGGTAGCGAAAACGCGACAGGGATAGTATAGGCGTCTCGGCACCTCGAGACTCAGAAGTTGGAGGAAATAGCATTGGGGGACGCGAGTAGTGAAGTTCCGAGGAAGGAGGGGAAGGTCAGCGTTGACTGAACCATCGGGAATCGAGGATCCGAGAGGTGAGTGATTCACGACCCTGTGAGTACCGATTCCCCGACGGGGAAATGTTTCGATAAGAGTAAGGGACACGTGGGCGGATATTTCATCGGGGTTCGGGAAATTACAAGACCCGATCTCGTGAGTGCAGGACTCGCAACCTTACGAGAGTCAATTTCCCGATAGGATACAGGGAGGTCATCAGAGGAGCATCCTGTGGGTACAGAGAAGTACCGATAAGGTATTTGAGGAGCAATTTAGCTCTTCGGGCTGAGGAAAGAGAAGGTCCTGGTGATAGCGGATGTGCCAGGGTGGCGCGGTCTATGTCAGAATTTCAGAAGGTAAAGGCTGAACATAGACACCCAGCAGGATTACTACAACTACACGCTATTCTGGAATCAAAATGGGAGGTTATTTCGATGGATTTTATTGTTGGATTGCCACTGACAGTAAGGAGACATGACTTAATTTTCTTAGTAGTAGACACTCTGACGAAGAGTGCTCACTTTATTCCTATGCATACGATGTATCAAGCACCTGACATAGCTAGAGTTTTCATCAGTGAGATTGTGACACTGCATGGCGTGCCTAAGAGGATTATATCCGATCCAGGATTGGTGTTTACTAGACGATTTTTGATGAGTTTCCAAGAGGCCTTGGGAACCCAACTTAACTTTAGTACTGCGTATCACCCAAAGACTAATGGGTAGACCGAATGAAAGAACCAGACCTTGGAGGACATGTTGTGCATGTACATGATGGACCAACAAAAGCATTTGGAAGAATTCTTGCCACTAGTGGAGTTCGCTTACAACAATAGTTACCATAACACCATTAAGATGGAACCTTTCGAGTTTCTTTACGAGCGACCATGTTGGATGCCTTTGAGTTGGGATCGGCTTGAGGATAGGGTCCTAGTAGGACCATAAGTGATCTAATAAATGGAAGAGCAAATGAAAACAATAATACAAAGGATTAAAGAATCTCAGGATCGACATAAGAGTTATGTCGATGAGCACCGTGTCAACCGTAGTTACGAGGTCGGTGATCGAGTCTTCTTGTGGGTTAAACCGCATAAAAGTTCAATCAAGTTTGAGAAGAGAGATAAACTCTCTCCTAGGTTCACGGGACCTTTTGAGATTGTGGAGAGAAAGGGGCACGTGGCCTATCGACTAGCCTTGCCTGATTCTTTGAGGTGTATGCACGACGTTTTTCATGTATCTATTTTGAGACATTATATTAGTGATCCTACACATATTATTGACATGAGTTCCTTGCAGGTATCAGATGAGGGGGTGCTCACAGCTGATCCGATCCACATCTTGGATCATCGCGTTCGACAGCTATGGTGTCAAACGATAGAGTTGGTCAAGGTCCAGTGGGACAATTATAGTCCACACTCGGCAACCTGGGAGGATGCATATGATATGCGCCAGAAGTTTCCATTTTTGTTTGATAGATAGACATATGATACTGTGATACACTTTATTTCGGCATATATACTATGAAACTTCGGAACGAAATTTGGACCAAGAGGGGGTGTATGTAACATCTCGCTCTGGCGCACTAAGCGAACTTATTTTTTTAGGACACTTGCTCGCAAGTGATCCAGATTATTATGCTATTAAAACTTTTGATTTTGATTATGAGGCGTTATGGGATGATGAAATGTTGGTTTACCGCCTCGACATAGACATGTGCTATTGACTCAGTTTTACTAAGTGTGTATGATTTTGGACCTCGAGGATGCAAAGGCATCGATGGAACCCCTTGGAATCTGGATCGAGTTAGGGAGTGTACCATTGGGGTTTGATTTTTTTATTGTGATATTAGTGCATCTGATTAGATGATATGATGTGGATATGTTCTGACATGATTTGTCGATGATGCAGGATGACGATAGATTTCCGACCAAACTCACATGTGGATTAAAGGGGTCACGCATGACTACCAGAGATGTTGAGGGAGAGGTGTGGACAACAGCCCTACCACAGCCTACTAGCACTCCCACCGTGGCTCAAACTGTAGGTTAACGTTTACCTAGTTCGAGAGAACCCATGATGTCGTGAGGGAAAATTGCAACAGTCGCTCATGATGATTCTAAGGGGCGCGCAATAAGGCAGGGGCCTTATTCCTTACAGACCCTTAGTCTCCCACAAGTTCACCTGGCGGAGTATTGACTCCAGGGGTTTTTTATGTCTACCAAGTTAGTCAAGAGGCGAGTGACACCCTTGGAGCACGTGGTTCATCCTAAAGGGCACGTCGTGCAAGAAAAATGGAAAGAGGTGAGTGGCACCCTTGGAGCACGTAGTGCGTCCTGAAGGGCACGTCGTGCAGGGGAACAGATGAGGCGAGTGGCACCCTTGGAGCACCTAGTGCATTCTAAAGGGCATGTCACTTTGTTTTGATAAATGAATGAACCTAGACGGCCTTAGGATGAACAATGTGATAAGAATTTTTAAAAACTTTTTCCCTAATAAAATGTCGCCCATCACAAAAATTAAGGTCTAGGTCTAAATCATGCTAGTGGTAAAATTTTATCCTTTTTATTAAA
>ML781770.1:856651-880003 GCA_009831015.1 Picea engelmannii
TTCTAGGAGTAACTCTAGGTGGGTGAGGGAAATAAAGATAATTAATTAATTAAAGAAATTAATTTATGGAGGAATGAAGGGGATGGGTGACACTTGTACGGGGAGGAATTTTTAGGAATTAAATTTTAAAAACTTAAGTAAACAAGATTTTTGGAAAGTAAGGAACCACGAAACTCTATAAAATGAAGGGAGGAGATGGAGGTTAGATGTCTTATGTTTGCGTAACGTTACGTTGCAGAAATATCTACTTGACTGACTTAACTTGTGGGAGTGCAGATATCCAACTCGATGAGGAGTGGTAGCTTGGCCTTGCGAGGCGAGCTGGGAGCTAGTCAAAATCTCTGGATAATGAGTGTGTGGCCCCTTTGCGGCTCGGTGGGCTAAGGGAGAAGAAGAGTACCCCTAGCATTGGTTGGGAGGTACTGGTGTTGTCTCGTCGTTCGGCACGTGGGAGTTGCAAGGAGAATGCGGGACGTCCACTCCAAAAAGGCAATGGTACGCTTTCTTCGTTTTGTATGGTAAATTGTATTAGAACTTATGCTTGAATCTACATTTTTACTTGGGTGAGTGAACTGATTGTCTAGATGGTTTTCTGAAATTTTCGTAGCCTAGCTCGATGATAGACCAGCTCCCATGGCTTCATTTCCCCACATGTCTTGACCACCTTGTTGTGTTGATTATGACCTTCGTGGTTGTTTAGCCTTCGTCCCTAGCTCACCAGTCCTCACCTGAGCAGTCGGATAGGAGCCTGATCTATGGTCATCGCCTCAGCATTAAAAGACCTATGGATATCAACGCCCTTCTTTTCTATGTGAGGATGATGAAAAAAGGATGAACCTGTTAGTCGTCTACCCTTGATGTTTTTCCCTGGCTAATTGTTGATTCCGCCATCTGGCAACAACCTCTTCATGTGGATTATCTTGTGTCCTGGTTGGTTTTCTCTATGCCTTGACTGATAGAACCCCTGCAATCATTCCATGACCCTTCCCATTGGATCCTTGCGTTCTCTTACTGTTGTCTGCGCTGTATTGGGGTATTCTGGCAATGAAAAACGAAATGAATTCATCTCTGCATTTTACATTGGGTATTCTGGCAATGAAAAATGAAATGAATTCATCTCTACATTTTACATTGGGTATTTTGGCAATGAAAAATGAAATGATTTCTGGTCTGCATTTTTATTTTGGGTATTCTGGCAATGAGAAATGAAATGAATTCATCTCTGCATTTTACATTGGGTATTTTGGCAATGAAAAACAAAATGAATTCATCTCTGTATTTTACATTGGGTATTCTGGCAATGAAAAACGAAATGATTTCTGGTCTGCATTTTTATTTTGTATTCTGGCGATGGAAAAGAGGAACTATTCTTGTCTGCATTTCCTTTTACCTTTGGGGCGATTTTTCCCTTGATGAATACTGTGTTTTTCTTTAAAATTTTGTTGTCATTTGATTCATGTTAATGCCCACGTTTTTGCTTTTCAATTCATCAAATTTCCTGCTGTGAAAGACCATGATTTGGAAATTCAAAACGAACTGTGTTGCATGCTGAAATCACCCACGATTTTATCCATTTAAATCACAACTTTACTTACCGGAATGACTACGTTTTTGATAATCAAAAGTTGACTGTGTTTCTATAGAAATCATCCACGATTTTATCCATTTAAATCACAACTTTTCTTGTCGGAATGACCACATTTTTTATAATCAGAAGTTGGTTGTGTTGCTGTAGAAATCACCCACGATTTTATCCATTTAAATCACAACTTTACTTGTTGGAGTGACCATGTTTTTTATAATTAGAAATTGACTGTGTTGTCGTCTTAATTGGCCATGACTTGCCTTAATCATTGCTTGAGTTGTTGTTGACTTGCCACGATTTGGTCCTTCTGCAGTTTTGTTTGTCCCTTTTATCCTCCTTCACATTGAATGCATACCCGGCGTTCTCTCTGCCAAGCTTTAATTACCACAGCATTGTTACTGGCCATGTTGATTATCATGTTAAATGCAATAATAAATGCTATTTTGTTGCCTTATTAATTACTAGAATAATTGTCGCAGCAATGTTAATGGTTAGCAGCTTCCTTTTTCTGTTAAAGGCCATGTTAAATGCAATATGAAATGCTATATTTTTGCCTTATTAATTACCAGAACAATTTCTACAGCAATGTTATTGGTCAACAGATTCCTTCTATTGATTAAATGCCACAGCGAGTTAAATAGTTAACAGTTATATGAATCGCTTGGTTATTGCGCTATGAATGGTTATGTTAACAATCATACAAATTGCCTTGTTAATGTTATGTTAATTGTATGTTAACTAGAATGTTAAATGCCTTGTTATTGCTATATTACTTATTATGAAAATAGTCATGTAAACTATCTTGTTAATGCTATATTGATTGTCATATAAATGCTATGATAATCACCTTGTTAAATTGCTACAACACTTTGAATAGTTAGCAGTTCCCTTCTCTATGATAGTAGACTGTTAGCATTGTTAGTTCGATCAATATAGCTAGACTACATGTTGAGATTTAATTTCTTATAAGTGTTAATGGTAGCATTCCACTTTAAGAATGTTAATGTTGTTAATCAAGTTTATTGCTAGTTGGATGGGGATTCGGATTAATATAGAATTGTCCATTTAGGTTGTAATAAATATTAAAATTTGTATGGTGAGTAAAGACTAGATTGCAAATTTTAGACTTGCTAATTTAGATATGCAATTGATGTTAGTTGGATTTATAGATATCGCCTAATTGGTAACTTAGACATGCTAAATTGAGTTGTAATTCATGTTAAGTTCGGTTGGTAACTCGTTGACTAATGGAATTTACACTAGTTAATTGATCTGTAATTAACGCCAATTTAAATCATAGATATTGACCTTTTAGCCTTGATTAATGATTGGGTTGTTGACGAAGTCATTTTTATCTTGCACTTCCTCTTGAGGGTGTTGTTGTTCATTTTAATTAATGTTTGTACTTGGTTTTGTAAACATTTAATGTGCTTGGTTTCTCACTGTAAGGGTTCTAGTTACTTGTGTAGTTAATTTTGGGTGCGTGGGGTTGTTAGGATGGTTATCCTTAGCTTAGTAGGCTTGGTCTACTTGTGTCAGGTAGGATGTAGACACCTCCTTGTTCCTCAGAACAGTCGCCAGCCTTGAGACCTTAAATGGTCAAAATCGATGGGAACCTAGGCTTGAGCGTTGCTTATGTGTCCTGGAGGTCCTAACCATTGCAGGGTAGGACGGGCAGGTAGTCATTCTTATTCTTTGTCAGTTGAATGTCGTACATTGCTTCCAAGTGCTTGATGTGATTTTATGCTAGGTCGTTATGTTTGTTGTGGCATGAGTTGCATGCATTGTGTTCTTCGTCATGTTGTGATGTTGAGTATAATGTCATTATTACCTTCCTAAATACGCACAAAAAAAAAAAAAAAATTGCATTTGCTATGTGAGGCTTGTTGTCGTAACGAAATGGGACGTTCATATGGTATCAAAGCAGGTTCAACCTGCGACTTGGGATCGCTATGAATTTTGTTGATATGATTTGATTATAATGTTGCTAATTGAGTTGACTTGTATTCGTGCAGGTAATCATGGTTAGAGGACGCTGCGGAGGAAGATGATAGGGTGCTAGGGGAGGAGGCACGATGCCTCTAATAGCATCCATGCATGAGGGGTCTAACCCCTAGGGAGATGAACAAGTTGTTGAGCAGAAGAAGATAGCAGTTGGTGATGTGGTCAAAATGATGAGATCTTTTCAGTGCATGTCTGAGGCACTGATTAGTTGTTTGGACAAAGATGAGGCCAGGGCGCCGGCACCCCCTGAGGTTCCTCCGCATGCTCCAGTCGGTACTGGTAGCGTTCACCGTGAACTCGAGAAGGTCAAAATTTTCTAAGTTCTTTGGTGCCCCGGACGACACATCCACCGAGGCATGGTTGGAGAATATGGCGATGTGCTTTGCACTTCACGATTATACCTCCAACATGAAGGTTCGCATGGCAGTCTTCCAACTAAAAGGAAGCGCTCTTCTATGGTGGAAGATGCTCCTACCGCAACTGAACGTGGTCATCGAAGATGTGTCATGGGAATTGTTCGAGGAACGGTTCCGAGAGAGGTACCTTCAGAGGAATTCAATGAGCATAATCTCAATAAGTTCAACGCCTTATGTCAGGGCGATCGTGCGGTGCCCAAGTACAAGGCTCATTTTATGGAGCTTCTCTGGTATGATCTACACCTTAACACTAAGAAACTTAAGGTCAACAGGTTCGTGTTCGGCCTTAATGCCAGCATACGTGCAAAGGTCAAGATTTTGATGCCTCAAACCTTGCATGATGTCATCCAGAAGGCCCTCATAGCAGAGGAGGAGCTTATCGCAGGGGTCAAACTAGGACTCCAACGAGACTAGCAAGGCAGGTGTCTTCTAGAGCACAGCAACATTAGACACCAGCCATACATACACCCAGATATCGTGGCTTCCAGAGGGGATCCACTTTCACTACACCTCGGCGATCGACGCCTCAGCAGCGGACACCTTGTTGGGGACCACAGCATCTGTAGCAGCGTCGACCGCAACAGCAGCAGTTTAAGCATGTTCAACAAAATAGACCAGGATTTCAGGCCGAAGGGCCGTCACCTTCTACTTTGGGTACCATAACTACTGGGCCGAATAAGGGGTGTTGGACGTGTGGGGAGCCACACTACCAGTGCGACTTCCCGGTGGAGAGGACTAAAGCGTTTGGATCAACCGGACCCACTACCGTGGGAGATATGGGCAAGGACCATCAGATTCATGCAATGGTGAATAATCGCCAGGAAAAGCATCAGTTGACTGTGCTCAAGATGATAGGTACCGTCGTTGACTAGACCCTTAGTATTTTGATAGATCCTAGTGCTATCGAGAGTTTCATTTCTGGTGCAGCGCTAAAAAGGATTAAGGTAAAGGAAGTCGAATAGGATGAGTTTAGCTTCATAGAGATGGCCTCGGGAGCCAAACAAAAGGTTGGATGAAAGGTTACGGGATGTATCCTTAACCTGGGAGATTTTTTCACAAGGGCCAACCTGTACGTCACGATCTTAGGATCTTATGATGTCGTAATTGGTACAGACTAGTTGGATTCGCATGAGGCAATACTCAACTGTAAGACGAAACAGTTGAGCTTGGTTGATGACGAGGGACAGAGATGTGTGATTGTAGGATAGAACCAAGGAGTTTCCCTGAGGTTCATCTCTTCCTTACAGCTACAGAAGAGCATGCGCAAGGGGTGCAAGCTTTATGCGATCCTTGCGTTAAATGAGAAGGGATTAGCGGAAGGTTTAGAACACCTTCCAATGGTGATAGAGTTGGTAGACATATTTCTGGAGGAGTTACTTGGGTGTCGTTGAAGAGGAAATTGGATTTTACTATAGACCTAAAATCGGGAACAAAACCAATAGCTAGAATGCCTTATCGGATGTCAACCCCGGAATTACAGGAGTTGAGAATGCAACTGAAGGACTTGTTGGACCTGGGACTGATACGTCCTAGTGTGTCACCATGGGGTGCACCTGTTATTTTCATACGAAAGAAGGATGGGTCATGGAGGCTCTACATTGACTACCGTCAATTGAACAAGGCTACGATCAAGAATCAATATCTGTTACTGAGGATTGATTATCTGTTTGATCAAATGAAGGGCGTGGCGGTGTTCTCAAAGATCGATTTGTGATCAGGGTATCACCAGTTACAGATTAAGGAAGATGAAATCCCTAATACCTCCTTTAAGACGAGGTTTGGACATTACGATTTTACTATTTTACCATTTGGACTAACAAACGCCCCAAGGGTATTTATGAGTTTGATGAATGGGGTGTTCCGCGAGTACTTGGACAAGTTCGTCCAAGTATTCGTTAACGATATTTTGATTTACTCTCGGATGACGGAAGAGCATGAAGAGAACTTGCTCTTGGTACTATAGTGTCTACGAGAGCACAAATTGTATGGGAAGTTATCCAAATGCTCATTTTATCAATCGAAGATCCACTACTTAGGGCACGCCATATCCAGTGAAGGTATCGTTGTGGATCCAGCAAAGGTCAAGGCCATTATGGAATTTCCTGTGCTGACGAATGTCCCGGAAGTGCATAGCTTCATGGGCTTAGCAGGATAATATCGATGGTTCGTCGAGGGGTTTTTGAAGATAGCAAATCCGATCATGGAATTGCAGAAGAAAAACCAGAAGTTTGTTTGGACCGAGAAATGTGCAGAAGAATTTTGAAGGCTCAAGGAGTTGTTGAAAACAACACCGATACTAAAGGTCCTGGACATGGGCGCAGACTTCTTGGTATGCACTGACGCATCCAAGGAATTCTTAGGCAGATTCTTGATGCAAGACGGATGAGTAATCGCTTACATTTCGAAGAAACTGAGAAGGCATGAGGAGAACTATGCAACACACGATTTGGAGTTGTTAGCCATTGTATATGCCTTGAAGGTTTGGAGACGCTACCTTGTTAGATGAAAATTTGAACTAAGGACTGACCACTGTGGACTACAACACATATTTACACAAAGTGACCTAAACGCGTGACAACAACATTGGTCGGAATTGCTTAGCAAGTACGAATTTGAGATTACTTACATAAAAGGAATAGTGAACCGAGTGGAAAACGCATTGAGTCAGAGACCACGCATCTTTTCGGTGCTGCATATTCATATGAATCTATGTGAAAATATTCTAACCTTACAGCGTGACGATGACTGGTACAAAGAGGTCAAGGGTTTTATCAGACAAAACACAACGATGGTACCACAATTTGAAGGATTTTCATTTGATAGCGATGGTTTATTGAGGTTTAAAAATCAGATCTACATACCGCTGAACGACGAGTTGAGGATGTTGATCCTAAGTGAGGCTCATAGAGCAGTTTACATGGCTCACCCGGGAGTCATGAACATGAGGGCAGACCTTAAACCCTTATTCTTCTGGAAGGGAATGAAGGCAGGCATAGTCAACTATGTGGCCATATGTCTAGAATGTCAGCAGGTAAAGGTTGAACATAAACACCCAATAGGATTACTACAACCACACGTTATTCTAGAATCGAAATGGGAGGTTATTTCAATAGATTTTATTGTTGGATTTCCACTCATGGAAAGGTGACATGACTCGATTTCGTAGTAGTAGACACTCTGATGAAGAGTGATCACTTTATTCCTGTGCATACGATGTATCGGGCACTTGACATAGCTAGAGTTTTCATCAGTGAGATTGTGAGGTTGCATGGCATGCCTAAGAGGATTATATCCGATTGAGGATCGGTGCTTACTGGATGATTTTGGATGAGTTTCCAAGAGGCCTTGGGAACCCAACTTAACTTTAGTACTGTGTATCACCCGGAGACTTACGGACAGACTGAACGAACAAACCAGACCTTGGAGGACATGTTGCGCATGTACGTGATGGACCAACAAAAGCGTTAGGAAGAATTATTTCCACTAGTGGAGTTCTCTTACAACAACAGTTACGAGAGCACCATTAAGATGGTGCCTTTCGAGTTTCTTTACGGGAGACCGTGTTGGACGCCTTTGAGTTGGGATCGGCTTGAGGATAAGGTTCTGGTAGGACCAAAAGTGATAAAAGAAATGGAAGAGAAAATGCAAACAATAAGACAAAGGATTGAAGAAGCGCAGGATCGAAAAAAGAGTTATGCCGATGTGCACAGTGTCGATCGTAGTTATGAGGTCGGCGATCATGTCTTCTTGCAGGTTAAACCGCATAAAATTTCGATCAAGTTTAGAAAGGGACAATTATAGTCCGCACTCGGCAACCTTGGAGGACACATATGATATGCACCAGCAGTTTCCATTTTTGTTTGATAGATAGACATATGATACTATGATACACTTTATTTTGGCATATATACTGTGAAAATTCAGGACGAAGTTTGGACCAAGAGGGGTTGTATGTAACATCCTTCTCTGGCGCACTGAGTGAACTTATTCTTTTAGGACACTTGCTCGCAAGTGATCCGGATTATTATGAAATTAAAACTTTTGATTTTGTTTATGAGGTGTTATGGGATGATGACATGTTGTTTTATCGCCTCGACATAGACAGGTGTTATTAACTCGGTTAGATAGAATCAATCAACTCAAAGATAAGTAAGGGATAGACAACATGGAAAATTCTTATCCTTCATTCATCATCCATGCACAGAAAAGTAGGAAATTTGAATCTATAGGTCTTTAAACACCAAAGTGATGACCGTCGATTCGGATCCTGGATGACTATTGAGGCACAGGCTGATGACTAAAGGGATAAGGGATAGAAGATAAAACCATAATATTTCCATAATAATCAATATAACCCACACATAGAAGTCATTGAAATCATAAGTTGGGTTCGCCAAGGGAAATAAATTTAGAAAAACAATGATGGGATGGGAGATGCGAGATGGAATTAAGGGTTTAAAAGGACCTGGGTGATTCCAAGTCAATTGAGGATCACATTTAGGATTCGATATGTGATTCCTTGTTTCCTCACATAGTTACTACCATGTTTAAATTATAACAATTCAATTTTAAAGATGGATGAATGTTGAATTATTACTCTTTCTTTAATGAGGATTATTTGAAGTTTTATTTACTTTATTTATTTGTATGCATGATTAGTTGTGAACATTTTAAAAATATGCATTAGGAACATCGCTTGTTATTATTGTCTACGTGTCGGATATGTGTGTGCTAGCTATGCCTACATATCCAACACACATACAATATTATGGTTCAATAAACACATTAGTTACTAATGTCTAGGTTATTAATGAATTAATTAATAAGTTGTCAATTTGAAGTTATATTATATGAATATAAATATCATCAATAAGATAAGCATTCAATAACTTTGGTCAATGTGTTTTGTCAATCTAGTCCAAATATAAATGACTCTTAGCAATGAATATTTCTTTCTCTTGTTATGAAATGAAGAACACAGAAAAATGCAAAACTTGGCGTGAATTACCTAATCATGTTAATCATTGAGTTTGTGAATGAAATTTTTGTTTGAGGACTCAACTAAGGGAGCATATATCTGGGAATAAAATCCGATATAGGGCCATCCATGCCCAAAGTAGTGTGGTTGTATGAAATACATTCCATGTTGTTTTCCTTGCATCGACAATCAAAGGAATTGTCTCCATGGGAAAATTGGCATTCGTAAATGCAAGGTGTCTAAGGGATTGAGGGAATTTTATCCTTGTACATGCAAAAAACATACCATATGCATTCACTTGTTGAGAAGTGGTGCAATGGTATTCAAGGTGTTATAGATCAAGAGATCCCATGGATTTTATTTATAATATGATAATCTCGTCTAACAAGGACATCATTTCATGTGTATGACTCCTTCAATATCCTCAATATTTTGAATAAAATTTATAATCTACTTACTTTATTAAAACCATACAACCAATATTTTATATCATCAAAATATTTTGATTACATTTTATAATCTAGATTCACATTATTAAAAACCTACAACCAATGTTTTGTAGCATAAAGTGCAAAAAGATTGAAAMCAACATAACTTACGAAAGAGTTAAAATAATTTAAYGGTAAACAAGGCATTGTAAGAAACATTGYAAGCTAAACTTTGTAAGAAACTTATGATACTCTAATAYTACATATGTAAAAATGGATTTATAAATTGAATTCCTAAAKATTTGAAATTTTTATAAWATACRAAAYGCTTGAAATAAAAAGTTGGGYAGTTTGAATTTTTTATGAATTTTTTATAAAATATGAAACGTTTGAAATGTCTRTGAGTTGGCCAYGRGGASCCATCCATGTGGCCAAGCYGTGGGCATGCTCAYGGCTTGGCCACARGGCTGGCCCCCCACAACCAACTCACAACCAATTTTAATAAGAGATTATCTATGCAYAGAAAAGCAGGGCATTTGAATCTAAGTCTTTAACACCGGAGTGAAAGACAGTARATTTGGCTCCTGACCAACTGCTCAGGCACAGACTAATCACTTAAATGCTTACTCTATTCTTTTGATTGTTAAATTTCTATATCAAATTTAAAAACTTAATTTTTTATTATTAAATTCCTATATCAAATTAACTAAATCCATATTGTTTATAAATTATTTATTAATGTCTTTATATCAAATCCCTATTTTTAAGTAAATCCATATTGTTTATAAATTTATTATTTGTGTGTATAATTTTAACATATAAACAAGTAATTTTTAAATTGTCTTCAATATTAAGTTATATTAAGATGAGGTGGAGCAAATAGAGCAAATGTAATATTGGAAGGCTTGGTTGGAGTAAGAAATCTAAATTGAGAGAAATCATGACAATAATTTCAAATGTAAGTGCATCATAACCTATTGTAAACATAGTAATGTGATTTTTAATGGGATATATATTTTGAAGAAGATGCAATTGGGTGTCTTAATTGTCACAAAATTGATGAAAATTTACCTTCTTTATATTGAATTAGTTTGAAATTTTAAAACTTTAATACTTGCATCATTTCTTATTTATCTAAAATTTAAAAAAATACTAAAAAAAATTCTTATATAAAAATAAATGATGTTTATTATAACCTTTCTTCATTAACTTTATATTTACATACCCATTTTAATAATTATACTATGTTTCATTTACTGAGAACTATTTATAAATAGGATAACAAATATGGTCACACTAAGATGTTAATACATTCCTATATTCATTCTTATAGATGTCACAAAGTCATATATAGGTGCATGTCCTTTATAGATGGACATATGGAGAGGACTTGTTAAGTGTCATATATATTACACTATAAAAATTTGTCATAATAGATCATACCATAGTTTCTAAAATCAATTATATGTAATGTTTTGTTTTAAAATTAAGATTTAATTTACTATTTGGATAAGAAAACAACATAAAATGCATGAAGTTAAGAAAATAACATGCCAACGATGAATAGAGTTAGCATACCAATCATGAAAAAAATTAACAGAATTAATTCTGTTAATTCTATTAATTCTGTTATATTTCTGTCATATGTAATTCAGATTTAATTCTGTTAATTCTGTCATTTTTCATAAAATGACAACAAATTCAACAAAGATCAGAAAACATTGTTTAATCATACTAATTCAAAGTATTTCAAATCAAAACTTGCATTTATTAATAATCTACTAATATTAATGTCCATTTATAAGCACACATAAAAATAACAGTAGTAAAGGAACATCGATTCAGTATTGTTGGTCACTATTCATAAAATTTCCCACACAAAACTATAAAATATTTTATTATTATAAACAAAAGAAATAAACAACATTCCTATATTCATTCTTATAGATGTCACAAAGTCATATATATGTGCATGTCCTTTATAGATGGACATATGGGGAGGACTTGTTAGGTGTCATATATATATTACATTATAAAAATTTGTCACAATAGATCATACCATAGTTTCTAAAATCAATTATATGCAATGTTTTGTTTTAAAATGAAGATTTAATTTACTATTTGGATAAGAAAACAACATAAAATGCATGAAGTTAAGAAAATAACATATCAACCATGAACAGAATTAACATACCAATCATGAACGGAATTAACATAATTAATTTTGTTAATTCTGTTCTATTTCTATCATATTTAATTTAGATTTAATTCTATTAATTTTGTCATTTTTCATAAAATGACAACAAATCCAACAAAGATCAGAAAACATTGTTTAAACATACTAAATCAAAGTATTTCAAACCAAAATTTGCATTTATTAATAATCTACTAATATTAATGTGCATTTATAAGCACACATAAAAATAACAGTAGTAAAGCAACATCGATTCAGTATTGTTGGTCTCTATTCATAAAATTTCCCACACAAAAACTGTAAAATATTTTATTATTATAAACAAAAGAAATAAGGGAGTAAATTTCTTAGGTCACAGTCCTGTGGACTATGACTTGGACGCAGGGGGGTATCCCTGTGGCCAAGATGTCGGCATGCCAATGGCTTGGACACGGGGTTGGCCCCCCGCGACCAAGTCACAGTCCAGTGTATTGTGACTTGGTTGTTGGGGGCCAGCCCTGTGGGTACGCCAACGACTTGGACACAGGGTTAGCCCCCACGTCCAAGTCACAGTCCACTATGGCCAAGCCGTGGGCATGCCAATGACTTGGCCACAGGATCCGACATATAAATAAAATTTAAAATTTAAAATAACAAATTAAAAATTACAGTTAAAATTAAAAATTAAAAGGAACATTTAAATTAAATTTTAGAATTAGGAATTATAGGGGTTTGTGGCTTACCTAAAGCTCAGCCTGCCCGACCGCCCACCAACTCAATAGCTCGATCGCCCACCAACACGACATTTGCGCCAACACAATGTCTGCACCCGCTCACAATCACTCAACACGACATCCGCTCGACCGCTCACAATCACTCAACACTCGCTCACTATCACAAACGGAAGAGTTGAAAAAAACATTGCAATAACGATGTGGAGTTAATATATAAACAATTTTTCGACCGAAATAATAGTTCGTCTGAACTATTAGTTCGGTCGAAAGATTTTTTCGGCCTGAATATCTTTCGTCCGAAAACATATTGTCGGATGGAAAAAATATGTCCGACTAAATTTTTACACAAAAATCGAGGGTGTTTTCACAGTACCATTCGATTTTACGTTCCAGGATTCAGCCGAAAAATAATATTAGTTCGGTCGAAAAAACGTTTTTCGAAATTTTGAAGATCAAATTGTCACGAAAAAGTTGGGTGAAATCACAAAGGTGGGTAACACTTTCGTGGAAATTGGATCTCGAAAATTCTGAAAAACATTTTTTCGGTCGAACTAATATTATTTTTCGGCCGAAAGTTATTGTTTTCGACTGAACTAGTTTTCGGTCGAAACGTGAAATGTCAAATCGAATGGTGCAGTAACAGCACCCTCGATTTGCGTGTAAAAATTTAGTCGGATAGATATTTTTCATCCGGCAATATGTTTTCGACCGAAAGATATTCCGGCCGAAAGATAGTTCGACTGAACTATCTTTCGACCGAAATATTGTTCAACCGAACTATGTTTCGGCCAAAAGGTAAGTTATATATCAACCACACATCGAATTTGTTATGTTTTTGAACTTTGTTGTCGTTTCCAAGCGTCTGTGAGACTCTGTGAGCATGAGTGTCTGTGAGTGTGAGCATGAGCGTTTTTGAGTGTCTGTGAGCATGAGCGTGAGTGTTTCTGAGGGTTTCTAAGCGTGATCATTTCTGAGCGTGAGCGTGAGGTCGTGATGGCGCAGGTCATGTAGGCAGACGTTTCTGAGCATGAGGTTTGTGAGCACAGAGGTCGCGTTGGCGGTTGGCATCGTTGGCGTGCCGAGCTCCAGGTAATTTTTTCCGCTGTATTGTTATGTAGTATTTAGTTTTAGTTTTAATTTTCTTTTATGTATTGTTAAAGTTTAATATTAATTTTCAATTTATAATTAAAATTTATTTTTTTTACCCCTTTAACACAGTTATTAACATGCAAGTTACACCTAGTAATGGAATCCATGAAAATGTTTATTTGTTATTTTTTGATAAATGCAGAAATCAATAAGAGTCAATCAAGACTCTGTATATTTAGTTTTTTTATATTTTCTGAGTATATTTGTTTGAAATTAAAGGAAAAATTGTTGAATCTGTATATTGGAATGGGTTTTTTTTTTTTGTATAATCCTAGTATTCTTCTATGAATTTTCAGCAAGTTGAATTCATTTCTACATTCAGAAATACAATTTAAACAAAAAAACTTATAATTTCTTGAAAATTTATATTGCTTGATTTCGAAGAAAAAAAACAAAAACCTAAAACAATTAAACAACACCCAATTTATATGAAAAATATGATCTAGTTACGAACCTAATTTGTTAGGGACTCCATTGTTTTGAGACCAAAACTGTTATAAATTGAAGGACTGCACTAATAATGGGCTAATAGCCTAATAGTAAGTTTAGCATAATGACGGCAACCCGCACTCCCTCAGAGCACGATCGCTTCCTCCAGGACCTTCTTTCCTCTCAGCCCGAAGAGTGTCAGTACTCTTCTATCTCCCACTCGAAAGATCTGCACCCACAGTTCTTTCCACGCGACCCCCCCTTCCTTAATTTATCGGAGGATCGGAACTTCGTGGCTTCGCGAGTTCTCTGTCTATCTTTTGGGTTCTCGAATCCCCGAGACCCGATGCGCCGAAATGTCGAGACTCGTGATCTCGCTCCCTCGCGAATTCGCCACTCGCGCAATCAAATGACTACTCCTTCGACCTCCGAGATATGAGATGTCGATATATGAAATATCGCTACCTCACGACTTCACTGCTCGTGAGGTCAACTAACTTCCCCGTCGGCTCCCGATGCCCGAGACACCGAAACATCGATATCTCCTGTCACCTGTCACGTCACCTAGCTGTGGCCCACACTATCCACGCGATCGTCGGGACCTCGCACTCTCGCGACTTCTGTTGCGTAAGGTTAGAGTCTTACCTCACGAACCCCCGATGTGTCGATCCACGAAGAGAGCCACGCTCCTTGTGATCCCGATCGATAGTTCCTGCCCTTCCGAACTTTGAACTTCTTTCCACACCTGCACGATGGCTTCCTTGCGCCTCTGCAAGATTTCGCGCCTCGGATTCTCACGACTTCTCCTCAGAGAATTATGCATGCCCTTTCTTCCTCTAACAATTTTACGAACTGAAATGGACGCTTATTCCACGAAGCCCTGTCCAACTACACGCAAGTTTCCAGCACTTGCTCGAACACTTCCTGCACAACTTCTCTGTGCAGTCCTTCGACAAATTCGAAGGTTCATTCCTCCTAATCTTTTTCTCGACTTATCAAGTCCTATGAGAACTTCTTGCATGCACTCCTTGCAGCAAATCTTCAATCACGGCTAAGTGATGAAGCCTTCGATCCTGGGCACTCCTACAGCAGAAATCTTTCCAACCTTTGCTCAGAATCGCAACTCTGAGACTTCGTCTAGCCTGCGCACACCTTGCATGGCTTTGGTACCCCAATCTACACTCTTCAAAGAGATGAGGAAAAATGTTATCTTTAAGTAAACCCTGCAGTCACGCACTCCTTACGGACAAATTCAACTGCACTCCTTGCAGGAATTCTCTGGCTCACTTAGAGAAACAATTAAAACTCATTCATTCACTATCTCAGACTTCAGTTTCGAAACATGAAATCACATGCATAGCATATACAAAGCAGATGCATAACAGAAAGAAAACATTCTTGAGCATAATATCAATACACAGAGAAAAGACACATAACCATGGAATTGAATCAAAGCTTCTTCTATTAATTCAATATATGTACATGGATGTTCTCTACACCATTCTTTGCTTTCTCTTCTTGCTCCCCTAAATGAATAATACCTTATAAGGAGGGTGTCTATATCCATTTTCCCTCTCGAACCCTAAAGCTATCAACTCTACAATTAAATTCCTATCTACCAGCATTAACTAAAATAAATGCATCATCTACCTAAGGATGAGAGCTTATCCGCTCAAGGTCCGTTACAATATACAAAGTGCGCTTCATTAAATTCACACATTAATGTTTGGCGCAACAATATCAAGGTATTTCAAAATTTGTGAAGGCGTTGTCCAACTGTTCTTCGCTCCACGCTAGCTCACTTGATGTTGCTGGCGATGCTCCTGCATCATACTCCTCGGCTTGAAAATTTTCATGGGCTCCTGTCCATGAGCTCCTGCACGGTCTGTCCATGCTTATGTATCTCTTCTTCAATCTCCCAGCTGGCGTCTTCCACTGGGTGATGCTTCCATTTGACTAGATACTCAAATACTGCTTTCGCCTGGTTTTTCTCCCCACTCGTTTGTCCAGTATGTACTCCATCTGCGGCTTCTCTGCAACTGGTAGTTGTTTCTGCTAGTGGATCAGTGGTTCCTCTGTAGTCTTTGCTTCTCCAGCCCTGTATGGGTATAAGTCTGAAACATTAAATATCGGAGATATCTCGATGCCATCCGACAACTCAATCTCGTATGCATTCTCTCTGAATTTCTTCAGGACTCTGCATGGCCCAATTTTCTTCATTTTGAGCTTGTTATATGTTCCCCTTCGGAACCTTTCCTTCCTCAAATGCGCCAGAACAAGATCCCCAACTTTGAACTGAAGTTGTCTCCGATGTTGATCTACTCTGCGCTTATACTCCTAATTTGAATCTATCAGTCGCTGCTTCACCTTGCCGTGAAGTTCCTTCAATGCTTCAGCGAACTCCTCCATGCTAGCACTGCTCGTCGCGGTCTATTCTGACTCCATGAGTTTAGAAACTCCCCTCGGTTGTGTCCCATACACAATCTGAAATGGGATTTTGCCTGTACTCCGATTCACAGAATCGTTGTAAGCAAACTCTGTCTGTGGCAATATGTTGTCCCAGCTACCATGGTGCTCCGTCACCAAGCTCCTCGGCAAGTCTCCAAGACTTCTGTTGACCACCTCGGTCTGTCCGTCTGTCTGCAGATGGTAAGCTGAACTAAAAGCCAAATTATTCCCTAGCTTCTTTCATAGCGTCCTCCATAAATGAGCTATGAATTTTGTATCCCTGTCCGAGACTATGCTTCTCGGCAATCCATGAAGTCTAACAACCTCTTTGAAAAACAAGTTTGCGATGTGGGTTGCATCGCTGGTCTTTTGACACGGAATGAAATGTGCCATCTTTGAAAACCTGTCCACCACCACAAAGATGGAATCAACCCCTCTTTGCATCCTCGGCAAACCCAATACAAAATCCATGCTGATCGCCTCCCATGGTCTCTCCGGTATGGGCAATGGCTGATAAAAACCCACGTTCTGCTTTCGGCCCTTCGAATGCTGACAAATTCGAAACCTGTCAACAAACCTTTTGACATATTCTCACATGCCTGGCCAAAAATACGATTCGCTCAGCTTTGCGAATGTTTTGTCATGACCAAAATGACCTGCTAAGCCTCCGCTGTTTTTTTCTTTTAGCAAATTCTCCCTCATGGAGCAATTTGGAACACACAGTTGATTGCCTCTAAACAGCAATCCTTCCTGGATCATATAGTCTATCCATGGGCTTCTATCTCTGAGAACGGGATTCTCAGCTGCTTCATATGCTTCTCCAAAGTCTGCATCTTCTGCGTACATGTCCCTCAGATTCTCAAAACCCAACGTCTTGACTCGGAATTCCTACAGCAACAAACATTTCCTGCTCAAAGCATCAGCCACTTTGTTTGTAGTTCCCGAAATGTGTTTGATCACAAACGTGAAATTCTACATGTACTCTACCCATTTTGCATGCTTCTGGTTCAAATTCTCTTGTTGACTCACAAACTGCAATGCATGATTATCATTGTACAATACAAATTCCTTTGGGACCAAGTAATGCCTCCACTTCTTTAATGCCTGTATAATGGCATAAAACTCTTTATCGTACGTGGAGTATTTCAGCTTTGTGTCATCCAGTTTCTCGCTAAAATATGCAACTGGTCTGTCCTCCTGACTCAAGACCGCTCCTATGGCATATCTGCTCGCATCACATTTCACTTGAAATGTCTTCTTAAAATCCGACAACACTAACACTGGCTGCTATGTGATATTTCGCTTCAACAGATTGAATCTCTTCTCTGCCTCTGTTGTCCAGTGAAAAAACTTGTGTCGCTTCTTCACCGTGTCCATCATTGCTGCACTAATTCCACTAAAATTCCTGATGAACTTCCGGTAGAAACTAGCTAATCCATGGAAACTCCTCACCTCGAAAACATTTCTCGGTGATGGCCAATTCTTGATCACTTCCACTTTTTCTGGATCCATTTTCAACTCATTTGCCGAAATAACAAAACCCAAATAAATGAGCTCTGTCTTCATAAATGAGGACTTATTCATATTAATCAACAGCTTCTCTTGCTGTAGCTTCCTCATCACAATGGCCAAATGTCTCAAATGTTTAGCCTTCGTCTTACTGTAGATCAATATATCATCCAGATATACGACCACAAACTTCCCAATGAATTCCTTCAGGACTTCATTCATCAGCCTCATGAATGTGCTTGGCGCGTTTGTCAAACCAAACGGCATGACCAACCATTCGTACAAACCTTCGTTTGTCTTGAACGTTGTCTTCCATTCATCACCTTCCATCATGTGAATCTGATGATATCTGCTCTTAAGATCAATCTTCAAAAAATAACTTGCCCCACTCAGGCAATCCATCAGATCATCCATTCTCGGTAGTGGAAATCTGTACCTGATGGTAATTTTGTTGATCGCCCTAGAATCAGTGCACATTCTCCATCCTCCATCCTTCTTCGGACTAAGCACTGTTGGAACAGCACACGGACTTAGACTCTCCCTGACCAGTCCTTTGTCCAACAAATCCTGTACCTGCTTTTTGACCTCCTCGTTTTCCTGTGGCGTTAATCTGTATGCGGCTTTATTTGGCAAACTAGCTCTGGGTATGAGATCAATATGGTGACTCACACTTCTCATCGGTGGCAACGAATGAGGTAATTCGTCCACGATGATGTCAGCGAACTCTTCCAGCAGTTCTTGAATCTCATCTGGCAAGTCTTCCACTCTTGTGCTAGTCAGGACAATTCTTGGCTTCCTGATCACAAAGAATTGTGGATCTTCCTTCTTCTCTATCTCCATGAGAAGCTCCTTACCACTCATGAGAAGTATCGTGTTGCTGAATTCTGGTTTTACTTCTTTATCCTTTATCAGAAGCAACCTGTGTGTTTTCCCATCCTTCTCTAAAGTGTATGTGTTCATCCTTCCAACATGAACCACATTTCTATCATATTGCCATGGTATTCCCAACAACAAATGACATACATCCATAGGAATGACATCACACAAGATCGTATCATTATATCCCCCTATCTTGATGTCAACCAAGCATTGTTTAGTGACACTCACCTGATGTCCCTTCTGTAGCCATGATACTTTATATGGACTCGGGTGATCAGTCGTCTCCAGCTCTAATTTTTCCACCATCTTGGTTGAAATGAGATTATCGGTGCTCCCACTGTCAATAATAACCTTGCATTTCTTGTCCTTGGTCTTGCAAGTTGTCCTAAACAGTTTGGTCCTCTGAGCTGTGTCCTCCACCTCTTTCTTAGGTGTTAAGAGAACTTTGTGCATCGTCAATGAACTCCGACTTTTGGTGTCTTCATTCTCAACATCACTCCTCTGTGCCTCAACGATGTGAGCTTCTCCTCCATCTTGCTTTTTCTCTGGACACTCAAATGACTTGTGCCCATTCTTTCCACATGTAAAACATGTGATTAATCCTCCTCTTCCTCTACCTCAACCTCTAGTATAAGGAAGCGTGTTTGCATCAGCATAATCTCCTCGTTGATCATTATGATGTCCTCTCAGCTCAGCATATTGCTGCCCTCGCTGTGAGGTTCCACCTCTCTCAATCTTAACCTGAGGTTTCTTCCATTCCTCCTTGGGCTTCTGATATTTCTCCTGGGCAACTGCCTTGCCTCTGGCCTAACTTCTGCCTCGCCCTCGCTGTCCTTGCTTACGGCTCAACTTCTCCTCGGCTTTCAGAGCCATCTGGTAATCATCCTCAACCGTTCTAATGGTTGTCATGCTTAATTCATCCTGACTGTCATACCTCAGACCATTCAGATATCTGGCGACTTTCTCATCATCGCTCTCCCAATGACCTGCTCGAATATTGAGCTTGTAAAACTCTTCGATGTATTCCTTCACCGTCATCAACTTCTGTCTCAAGTTCTGCATTCGCCTGAACAGTGTGATATGATAATCCCTTGGGATGAACTTTGCCTTCATCTTAGCAATCATTCGATCCCAGCTTTTGATCTTTTACTTGCCCTTGCAGCATCTGTCTTCTTGTAGCTCGTCCCACCATAATGCCGCATGTCCTTTCAATTTAGTGACAGCATGTCTAACCTTTTTATCCTCTTCGATATCCTCATAATCGAAGTAGGTATCAAGAGCCCTGATCCAATCCAGTAAATCTTCTGCATCCAGACTTCCTTCATAATCCAAAATGTCCATTTTTGTCTTTGAACTCATCCTGGCGATGGCTTTGATCAATCGCTCAGTTGATGCATCCTCTGCTGTGACATCTCCTTCATGTCCAGCTTCCTCTTCAACTTCGGAATCACTAAGATCCTCTGCACCAACTCTACGTCTCTGAGTTGTTTCCATCTCCTCAAGCCTTGCTCGGAGATCTCTCATCTGCCTCTCCATTTCTGGATTTCCTACCGGCCTACCTCTTCTTCATGCGTCCCTGTCTTCTGGGTTGGGTGATTGTCTTTCTCTCCTGGGTGGCATGGTGAATCTTGTTCTCCTTCTCTGCTACAGAAAGCAAATATATTCCTGCTCTGATACCACTTGACGGCAACCCGCACTCCCTCGGAGCACGATCGCTTCCTCCAAGACCTTCTTTCCTCTCGGCCTGAAGAGTGTCAGTACTCTTCTATCTCCCACTTGGAAGATCTTCACCCACAGTTCTTTCCACGCGACCCCCCCTTCCTTAATTTATCGGAGGATCGAAACTTCGCGTCTTCGCGAGTTCTCTGTCTATCTTTTGGGTTCTCGAATCCTCGAGACCCGATGCACCGAAATGCCGAGACTTGCGATCTCACTCCCTCGCGACTTCACCACTCGCGCAATCAAATGACTACTCCTTCAACCTCTGAGATCAGAGATGTCGATATCCGAAATATTGCTACCTCGCGACTTCGTTGCTCGTGAGGTCAACTAACTTCCCCGTCGGCTCCCGATGCCCGAGATGCTGAAACGTCGATATCTCGCATCACCTGCCACGTCACCTAGCTGTGGCCCACACTATCCATGCGATCGTCGGGACCTTGCACTCTCATGACTTCTGTTGCGTAAGGTTAGAGTCTTGCCTCACGAACCCCCAATGTGTCGATCCACGAATAGAGCCATGCTCCTCGTGATCCCGATCGATAGTTCCTGCCCTTTCGAACTTCGAACTTCTTTCCACACCTGCACGATGGCTTCCTTGCACCTCTGCAAGATTTCGCGCCTGGGATTCTCACGACTTCTCCTCGGAGAATTCCGCCTGCCCTTTATTCCTCTAACAATTTTACGAACTGAAATGGACGCTTATTCCACGAAGCCCTATCCAATTGCACTCAAGTTTCCAACACTTGCTCAAACACTTCCTGCACAACTTCTCTGTGCAGTCCTTCGACAAATTTCAAAGTTCATTCCTCCTGAGCTTATTCTTGACTTATCAAGTCCTATGAGAACTTCTTGCACGCACTCCTTGCGGCAAATATTCAATCACGGCTAAGTGATGAAGCCTTCGATCCTGTGCACTCCTGCAGCAGAAATCTTTCCAACCTTTGCTCAGAATCGCAACTCTGAGACTTCGTCTAGCCTGCACACACCTTGCACGGCTTTGGTACCCCAATATGCACTCTTCAAAGAGATGAGGACAAATGTTATCTTTAAGTAAACCCTGCAGTCATGCACTCCTTACGGACAAATTCAACTGCACTCCTTGCAGGAATTCTCTGGCTCACTTAGAGAAACAATTAAAACTCATTCATTCACTATCTCAGACTTCAGTTTCGAAACATGAAATCACATGCACAGCATATACAAAGCAAATGCATAATAGAAAGCAAACATTCTTGAGCATAATATCAATACACAGAGAAAAGACACATAACCATGGAATTGAATCAAAGCTTCTTCTATTAATTCAATATCTGTACATGGATGTTCTCTACATCGTTCTATGCTTGCTCTTCTTGCTCCCCTGAATGAATAATACCTTCTAATGATACAATAATACAAGGAGGGTGTCTATATCCGTTTTCCCTCTCGAACCCTAAAGCTATCAACTCTACAATTAAATTCCTATCTACCAGCATTAACTAAAATAAATGCCTCATCTACCTAAGGACGAGAGCTTATCCGCTCAAGGTCCGTTACAATATACAAAGTGCGCTTCAATAAATTCACACATTAATGTTTGGTGCAACAATATCAAGGTATTTCAAAATTTGTGAAGGTGTTGTCCAGCTGTTCTTCGCTCCACGCTGGCTCGCTTGATGTTGTTGGCGATGCTCCTGCATCACATAATAACAGCATAGAAAGTCATCAAAAATTATAGCAGATTGGAGAACATAAGTAAATAATCTGAACTGTAACTGAAAGTTCTATATAATCTGCTATCAATCAAGGCTCGGATACCATTGATGTGAGCCATCCAGAATTTGCTATAGTAATTTATTAATTTATAACTGAAATCAGAAAAAAAATAAAAACTGAAAATCCTAGAACTAGATCTGAAATCTGGAAACTAAAGCAAACCAAAAATTTGAAACTAACAGGGCACTAAATGCAATAATATCTTCAACATATTTAGGAGTACTAACACCAAACAAATGAACAATAGTAACAACAGTGAAATACTAGAGGCTTTGGCCAGAATTGAACATAGATTTTCGAGAAAAGAAGTAAATCTTAGCAGGACATGTTTTCTAGTTGAACTTCATATAACCCAGAAAAATAAGTACGTTGAACATAAACTTGCTTGAGAAGGCATGGACGTTGACTCAGTTGCAATTCAAGAGTATTTATGGCCTGAACAATCTCTTCCAGACTACCTGCAGTAGCATGCTTCAAAAGGCCCCTACTCTAATGGATAAGAGCCATTTTATAGCTAGTGATCCCACTTTTTTAAGAGAAGAGTTACAATCATTGACAAGTGACACTTATCAGTTGAACGTGACAGATGAATTTAAAGGCTTTCAATTCTGAAATCAGTTTTTAACCTCACAAATATCTATCATTATGAAGACTTATCCTTTTCCATTACATAAAGGTATCATTCAACTACACTTTCTTTCAAAATACTTAGATTTTTTTCTTATTTTCTCAACTCTTCCATAGTCCCAAGTTGGCGAATCCGATTACAATTACATTTCCATATAATTGTCAATATTTACTTTCAAAATGTAAACTACAAAATTTTATTATATCATAGGTAATAGATTTTAATATTATATTAATGATAATTTATATAATAAAAATTATTCTCTTTTATTTTATTGAAAATATTGTAATACTTGAATATCATGGCCAAGTTTACATATGTAATATTAGAGTATCATGAGTTTCTTACAAAGTTTAGCTTACAAAGTATCTAACAATGCCTTGTTTACCATTAAATTATATTAAAACTCTTTCATAAGTTATGTTGTTTTCAATCTTTTTGCACTTGATGCTACAAAACATTGGTTGTAGGTTTTTAATAATGTGAATCTAGATTATAAAATGTATTCAAAATAT
>ML781770.1:895561-924253 GCA_009831015.1 Picea engelmannii
TTTTAGAAAATATTATTTATTAAGATAGATAATATATTATTTATTTTATTAATCAAAATGTTATTTATGCTTAGAAAATTTAGATGAATGTAGTTCAAATTACCATTATAGGAAGAAAAATTTTACTTATTCTTAAAGGATGGAAAATTAAATGAATTTAAAACATTAAATATGTCCACTTGAAAAAATGACCATTATGAAAAGAGAGAAAGAACATGAAAACTTGATGGGTATATGATATTTGAAGAGACACTAACTTGAATTTGAGAATGTTAGTTTGTTGTTAATCTTGTATTGATAAGAGAGTTGTTGTTATTGTCAATAATCTTAATGCTCATGAAGAGGATGGTGAAAATAATGATGAGATGAGGATGATAATGGTGATTATGATTATGGTGATAATGAAAAGAATGTTAATAATAAATATGAGGGTGGCAATAAATATAAGTGACAAAAGAGATGTTCCATCTTAATGCTCATGAAGAGGAGATGAGGATGATAATGGTGATTATGATTATGGTGATAATGAAAAGAATGATAATAATAAATATGAGGGTGGCAATAAATATAAGTGACAAAAGAGATGTTCCACCTAGTGTCACATATCAATCATATGATTTACACATTATACACTATCAACTTGATCATTAATTATTAATGATATGTTTATAATTAATAAATATTTTTATGGATTATCTTAATATTCAAGTTAACAAAGAAAATACAAATTTTCTATGATATCATGTGTATGTAAGAGATGAAAATATCATTAAGTTACATTACCAAAAATTACCATTGTAATATTGTATCCAACTTTACACTAGTGTTACATTTTGATGTCCAACTTACTAATCTAAATCTAATGAAAATAAATCAACAATGCTTCTTGTACCCTATCATGGATATTGGGTAAAAGCAATCATTGTTGATTGTATTTTGATTGTATTTAGATCAAGCATTATGTTTTTCATAATAATCATTAGAAGATTTTGATTAATAAAATGGTAGTATTATCTCTACCATGGAAAAGTACATACTAATCATAGAAACCTCATCTCACCAAATCGAACCCCTTTACCTATTGGGAGGGATAGATCCTAACTATTTCAATTTCTTATCCTTGCTAACTTTCTCTACTTTCTAGTGAGACAAGAATATATCCTTACAAATTAGTTATATAGTAATAAACAAAATTACAGCATGCTTAAACTCATAGAAGGGGTACATCTATATCATTTTGGAGTCTTGAGGAGGCTCCATAGGAAGAGTTAGCTTTGGATACCCAAACCCATGTCCCTTTCTGCCTCATTTTCACTATGTATTTTTATTATATTTCCTTCTCCAAGTGAGTGGAGTTGAGTTGCGAAGGGGCTATTATTTTCGGTTCAATGAAGAATTTCCATCTTGAAGGACTAATCCTTTCTCAATTCCTCTTCAATCTTGTTCCTCATTACTATGACAAGTTCTTCATCACTCTAATTGTTTTGTTTTTCTGCTTCAATCGACTAGGGTTCTTCCCTTGCTTCCTAATGAATCTTATCCTAGGTGTCTTGTTGTGTTGCTTCTTTTGGCATGGTTTCTTTGGGGTTCACTCAACACTTTGATCCTCTATTGTTTCACCAAATTTTCAAAAGATGTTAGGTCTCCTAGAGTTTGAAATCAGTTGGTACTCAAGGGGTTGACCTTGGAATTATTTGGTTCCTTGATTGGGCAAACCTTTTTTTCCTATTGATCACAAGCTTGAATTGATTTGAGTAGTGCTGAAATTTTTCAAGAGGGCTATACGAGGCCTATGAAGGATGTAGCTCCAGGGGAGGGAAATATTATGGGAAGTGCCTAGAAAAATTCCCATAAGCATGCAACAAATGACATTTAAAGGGAAGTTGTTTGTAATTCATCTCTTGACTAAAAACCCTACCTCCCAACTAGAGAAGGATGATCTCTAGGAGACCTTTGTCCAATTCTACTTCAACACAAATGTGAACACAAGTGTATTGGCATCCCTTTGGATTTGTTAATTCAATGAGCATCACCAAGATATTCTTGATGTCCTAAAGACTAGATTTCTCCCAAAAAAAACTACCAAGTGGGGGAGACAAATCTATATCGAAACTTAAGAAAAAATTATATATGAGTTGAAATCTAGCATTTAACGATTGATGTATAACCCCCAATAACCCATGAAATAAGGTCCAAATCGGAAGATTAGATCTCTATCTTATTTCTACTAGAAAAAAAGGCCTCTCCCACAAGTAAAGAATGAGAGATGTCCCTACATATTAGAAGATCCAGAGTTTTAAATCCACTTGTCATTAAAAACATGATTGTGACACAATCCAATGAACTTTTCTATTAGAGCTCATTCCAGGAAAATGGATACCTTCCATATCGGTTTTGGGGATGAGATAGGTAGAGTAGGGGCCTCGTTTTTCTTCACAAACAAACTTGGTGGGGGTGAATTCACATTGAGAGAGGCCACATTCATTTCTTTGTGAGTCAAGGTGGCCATAGTTGTGGATGGGATAACACTTGGAGGTGTAACCATGGTTGACGGCTTGTCTGGGGTGAAGAATTTGATCTTTTCTAAACATGATTGTTATAAGTAGGATCTATAGACAATAGCCTCGATAAGAAGGTTGAATTCTTGGATGAGCAATCTAGGCATGGGTGTTTGTGGCTAGGGTAAAAACCCTAACTACAACAAATAACGAATAGATATCTCCATATGTTTTCACAGTTCTTAGTGTTTGATCAAGCATTATTAATTGTTGATTACACTAGCATTGAAGTTTTTTTTAATCAAAAAGGCATAAATTGGAAAAAATACCAGATCTATGGTCCTACATCATTGGTCATGCCAATGTACATTCTTACGGGTGCCTAAATTCGCACACTTTCAGCACCTGTCTAATACCTTTCTACTTACCTCTTTCCATTGATCACTTCCTTTTTCTTACTCTCCTTATCTAGTTTTTTCGCATTTACCACTAAGGTATGAATCCTTCCCCATATTCCATTATTATGATATTCTTGCATATTTCTTAAAGAAACTTGTTACTTCCATGTACTAATACTACTATACAAGAGTAATACAGCAATTGCAACTCCCCACAGTGGCTCCAATACATCGTTGTTGCAATTTCAGGCATAATCTAGCTGTTGCAACTCCAAGTGTACTCTTCATTTTGTGACTCCAATTGTTGCAACTCCAAGTGTTCTCCTCGTGTTGTGACTACAGCTGACCATTTCGACTCGAAACACGTTTTCAGTTGTTGCGACTCCCAACACATTTTTTGTTGCTATGAATATGAGTACATTGTTGTTGTGATTCCAAATATAAAACTTCCAGCACAACAGTCAATGTTGCAACTGTCAGTTATGAAATAGTCTTCCTAAAGGAAAGCGACAGGACGAAAATGGATGACCAAAAGGAGAAACGGCTTTTCCACCAAGTCAGCACACACGGATCTTTTCTAAAATCATTGTAACTGGATGAATAGTTGGATTCTCATGGATTTCCATCTGTTCCTTTGTATAATTTTAAACAATAATCATATTGTATAAGAACCTCAGCTTCCCTAGAGCTAAGGAGACGAAATTCCAGTGATAAGCATTTAGTTGTTATTGTATTTTTAGAATTTCACAATACAATTTCCATTATGGCTCTTCTTCGTGTGTTTATGTGTTCGTGATCATGTGATCCTGGTTTTGTAGCTCAATACATTTCCTAAGGGGGTAGGCCCCCCTACTTAGTCAGGTATTGCATGTATATTAGCTTAGGCTTTAATCTTTCAATTATGTTCATTTGTTTTAGTAATCGTTCCATTTCTCAGTTTGTTACAATTATGATTTCATAGAAACAGTGTTGCACTTCATGTGTAGTTGGTATTCAGTTAGTTTTAAAAGAATTTATAAATTTAAACTACAATTCAACTCTGTTTCGATTTCTTTGAGTTCAAGACCGCAAACACTGTTACAACTCTAGGTACTACAATTCACTTCACTTTAATTTCTGTCGTGTTGGAATTTACATTGCTCCAACTCGTGTCACTGTGATTTATTTTGTGCTACAACTTCGCTTGCAACTACACTTTATTCTGTTTGTTTTTTAATTCATGATAGCTTTAGAAGTTTGGGATCGATAATTACATTGGATTTTATCGAATGTGCGAAAACATAATTGTTACAATAGAACAAGACCTTCATTCTACTTGAGCAAGTCACCAATAGAACATAATGTAGATTTAATTTCTACAAATGTGATTGCAATTTCTAGAAAGTGTGATTTCAACTTCTGCAAGTGTGATTTCAATTTCTGCAAAGTGTGATTTCAATTTCTGCAAGTGTGATTTCAATTTCCGCAAGGTGTGNTTTTTTTTTTTTTTTTTTTTTACTAGGGGAATCGAAAACTCGCGGTTCTCGTACTCGCGTGACACGGGGTCAATCCCTAGGCGGCTACCACTATAACCCCAGGTGCAACCACCCAGCCCGCAAGAATGGCACACGAGTAAGTCCGGGTGAGAATCGAACATGAGACTTCATTTTACAAATTTCCTTCCATTTACACGGCACTTGCCAATCCGTCTACAAGTGTGCGGGCAGTATTATTTTGATTATGCAAGTGTGATTTAATTTCTTCAAAGTGTAATATTTATTTTCTTGTACCAGTGTAATTTGGTGGCTTAATTAAGTAACTCAAAGCCTTGATTTGTGACATCAAAAGTACTAAAACTCCTTATCTAAAACAACACTAATCTTTGCATATATAGTGTAGAATAGTTCATAAGTAAGATACAACCTCGGATTGATAATTAAATGCACAACTCTTCAGTTGCTCGCTAAGTTAATTAGGAAGTAATTGAAAAGTTTGTCATTTTTGGTGTCGTTGTTGGTGAACTGTCCAAAAGAAAGTAGTGTTGTTTAGTTGTGTCGATTTATTTTCATTTCAGAAGAATAGATGTTATGATTTCTTTTCAGTAATTTGTAGGATGATTTTCTAATATTTTCTGTGCCCAAATCTAGAGATCAACAAGGTAGATTTATTAGCTCTTCAAAAAAAAAAAAAAAAATAGAACAGTGCAAGTCAATCACAAGAGGGAAAGGAGCTCAATCAGTCAAATTACTTATCCCATACAAAAATTTATCTTTCCAAGAAGAAACTTGAAGCTCCTCTTCAAAACTTAGAGGTTGTACAAGGGTATCTACATGCATAGGTTCAACTTTCATAGGAGAAGTTCAATGAGCAATATCACTCCAGAGAATTCCTTTTTCCAGAGGCACCTTTAGAAACAAAGAACAACCCTTGGAAAAAAATGGCACACGAGGTTTTCAAGGAGGAAACCATGACTTTTGGATTTCTAATTAAAGAAACAGATGAGGAAACCAATATGAAGAACATTCCTCATTCAACTCTACCAAAATTTCATGGGATATCTAAAGAAGATCCTGATACCTTCCTCTTTGATTTTGGCATACTTTGCATAAGCTACGACTATGTAACAGACCCCCATAAATTGAATTTTTTCTCGCCACACTTAAAATCATTGTGCTGCGATGGTTCATGGGTCTCGAAAAGGATAACATCCACTCATGGGACCAAACGCCAAAGAAACTTATGGACAAATACCAAGACTACTACAAGGATAAATAAAGAAGAGAGGAATTTTTCAAGATGATGCAGCATGAAGACAAGATCCAGGAAGATTATGTCGAGTGAATCACCTATAACCTGTAGAGGGGAAAACAAGGAGACTTGGCTCCTGAAACGCGATGTGTCTTATTTCTAAGACGAATCCAAGATGATTGTATTTAAATCCTCAACCTTATGGGTGGGGGAGACATTTCTCAGTTAGAATACAATATTATCTTGGAACTTTTTCGTAAGTATTCTACAGGCACATCTAAAACAAGCGAAGGGCCAAGAGATATATTGGCAAGAACAAGAAAGAATTTTGGAAGTGGAGTAACGAGGGTAGAAATCAGGAACATGTTAGAGGACTTTAAGACCTATATACTTAGTTCATTGAGCTCCCAACTTGATACACTGCAGACAAAGAAGAAGCAGGAAGAAATAGAACAGACTTTGTCTATCTTCTTCCTAAAATGTTGGATGAAGCATCCAAAGAGAGAATGTTTTTTGGATCATATTTAGGTCTGTGGAATATGCAGTGAGGATCATGCTACTCATAAATTCCCATCCTTTCCCGGATTAAAGACCATCTTTCAAAAATCCGAGGAGTCGGAGAAGTTGTGTTATGTCTCTCAAAAGCGACCTTGACAGCCTAGACCTAAAGGTATGATCCAAGATCAATCTCAATATTTCAAATCAAATTGGACTAATCATTCAATGCAATATTCTTCTCAACCATGGAGTATGCCAACACAATAATGGGCAGCTCCCCCTCCTAACCAGTTATGGCAACAAGAATGGAGAAATCCCACCATGGGAGGACCTCAACAACCTACGACACAACAAACCATGCAATTTCTTCCTCCACTAAAAATGCAGGAATCCACATCCACCTCTCCTCAACCACAAGTGCCTACACAACCCATACCTAACCCAAATAATGGAAATCTAGGTCAACCAGTGCAAATTTTTTGACTTGCAACCTACCCTACTTACTCCATCTCTTCCCTAGACTATAATGGTATTCACCTTAGATCTAAGAAGCCTTTAACCAAGGAAAAACCTCGCATTTTCATTGAAGATTTGAATGAGGATGTCTCAAGTGATGAATCAGAACAAAAACAATCTCAATAACCTTCAAAATTTGAAAATTCCCATCCTGAAATTCAAGCCCTACCCTATCCTGCAAGGATAAATCAAGAAAAACCTCTTACACATCCTGAGTTTTATTTCTTAGGAGAACTCAAAAATGTGTGTGTCAAAATACCTCTCTTTCAAGAAATTAAGGATGTAAATATTTATTCAAAGGGGGTACAAAAAATTTGTTTGAGGAATCCCTTTAGGAAATGAAAGGATCCTCGAATTGTTCATGTCATGGGAAAACTATTAGATTTAATCATGGGGGGAGTTCTTGCAGCTAAATACTCTGACCCTAGTAGTCTGGTTGTTAATGTGAAAATCAACAATACACTTATCAGTAACAAATTAATCGACCTTGGGTCTACCATCAATTTTATGACACGTGATACCATGAAAGCCTTAGGTCTTGCAGGCCTTGGGGGAACCCCCAGTATCCTTCAACTCGTTGATAGATCAACCATTAAATTAGAGGGAATTCTAGAAGATGCAGTGATATTTGTGGATTCATGGGAATATCCTTCTAACTTCATGGTCCTACAACCCAAAATCTCTTTGGGTGAGTATCCTCTAATCCTGGGATGGAAATGGTCGGCCACGATCGATGCTTACATTGGTTTTCATCTAGGAAACATGACCATTTCCCACGGGACATCCACCAAACAATTAACCTTGTACCCTCTCGCTAAACCCAGCATAGACTTAAAATAACCAATTTGGGTTGATGGAGAAGAGAGTGATGAAGAATGGAAAGCCCATCAAGTACTATCCATAGATAAATACCTAGCCATAAGATATAAAATAGAAGATGATGAAATGCAATGTCCCCCACCTCTTGTTAAAGAGGTATTAAGGAGACTCAGTGGCCTAGGCATCCCCACTAGGCCATAGTCCCACACTAAGGAAAGAGGTCAACTAAACTAAGGTTATATTCTTAAGTTGACTTGATGAAAAGGTGAAAAAGGAGTAAAGATAACTCAATGAAGGAATAGAAGAGTCGGAAGAGTTAACCCTAGGGGTTAACCTAACTCAACAAGGAAATAGAAGGAAAATTATAAATAGAAGGCTGGGGTGCACCTATTAGTCATTGTGGATTTTGGTAATTGTTTGTTCTTGCTCTTGAGCATACAGTTTGGGGGTTTTGTTGTTACAAACCCTTGTGAGCAACTCAGTGGTCAAAGATCCACTCACCTTGTTCCAATCTTGTCTCAGGGATGAAATATTCCACCCACGCCATTCTACACTCACTCATTAGTTCAGGAAGATAGCAGCGTCATACAGTTCAGGGATTTCCAGCAAGGGCACACCATCAATTGGAGAGGAGTTTGATCCAGCCATTCAGGAGAGCCTGGGGGAATTCCAACACATAGGTTCTATTTGTAGGTCCTCAACCATCATTTTAGAGGTTTTCCTGAGGATATATCATCATCAGATCTGCAACTACAGATTGGGATGGCCTTGAGGCAAGGAGGACGTTCTGTGATTCAGTATTTCTTAGATCTAGGGAGTTTTACCTAGGATGTGGACCTAAAACTTCTCCTACAGGGTTTCCATAGCCTGATCTACCATTCTAGAGAGTTTCAGAGGATTTGGAGGTGTCCTTCATTTAGAATGACCCATTGAGTGATTCAGGGCTTCAAGAGGGTGCAGGCCACATTAGGGTTTCATCCATTGATAGAGGAGGATTGAGTATTTGGGCTCCAGACTTCCGGGAGAGGGTTCCTTGGTCCCGATCTACATTTTGGTGGAGTTTGGCATGGTTTGAGCATCTCCTTTAGCCAGGCCGAATTATTGATCTCTCTCAACCAGTAGAACGTACCACCAGGATGTTCCAGCAGCCCAGAGGGGTTGAGCGTTCATCTATTATTGGCATCGTGAGGTTCCAGTCTATATCCAGCCTTTGGAGGCATATTTTGTATTAGCGGGAGCATTTTTTAGCAACTCATATATATTATATGTAAGGGCCATCTGAGGATTATTCCAGATCTGCTCTATATTGTATCTGATTCATGTTTTCCATAATAAAGGTCAGATCTATGTTTGTGTTTTCTATATCTTGAGTATGTTTGTGATCTTGCATGTGTTGGATTGATATTGTATGAACACTATTTAAATAACTAGAACAACTCTAAGATGAAACTCCAATAGCCACCTACACAACAGTAATAATCAAATCAGTGGTAGTTAGTGGTTTCAAGAAAAAAATTTGGCTTGGGATCATTACAGTGCTATCAGAGATTTGATTCTCCAAACCTATGGAGGAATTGGCGCATGCAAAGGTACAGTGGAATATTTATGGGCAGAAGGAAGAAACCAACCAGTGAAACAAAGGCCGAAATGGAAGGGTCAGGGAATGACCGTGAGCCTCAGGGCTTGGCCTTCTTGGCAGCTGAATTTAACAAGTTCCAACAGACGCTAAACCTCACAAAGGGAAACTTGGTCCACCATTTACAGGAGAACCAGGAAACCAACCTAAGGGGACAGGTCGAAATCACTGAAACCTTGAAGAGGGTATATGGGAATCTAAGGAAGATTGACGAGAACCAGTCTCGGATAACCGATCTTTTGATGCAAATGACTCATCAGGGGAAGGACCCTGAGACGTATGGGAACAAGGCGGCTAGTGGATCTAGTGGATTCGATGGTGAGATCAGATATAACCCAGAGAAAGCTCCCAAATCCAAAGGAAGGCAGGGAGGAGGCACGTCTAATGGGCAGATGGGTAGCAGGGCTAACCCTAGGCCATACATGCCCACATTCACAAATGAATAGCTAGGTTGAAATATGGGTAGCAGGGCTAACCCTAGGCCATTCATTCCCACGTTCACAGATGAGCAAGTGAAATAGGAATAGGTGGATGATTTTGTTGAACAAATGGAACGATGTACCAAGGAGTACTACGGTTTAGATATGGTGATTCAAAAATAGATGTCCCTGGATCAGTATTGCCAACTCAAGTTTAGAAATAAGCCTAGGCCAAACCACAGGAGCAGCTTTGAGCTTGAACAAAGAGCAGGGAAGATAGAGATTCCATACTTTGATGGTATGGCCAAGATGACAACACAAGAATGGGTGCAACAACTGGATACCTATCTACAGCTTAACCCCATGAGGGAGATGGAAGCTATCAAGTTTTCCACTATGTACTTGGATGGAAAATCTCATGATTGGTGGTATCACGGACTCACCACACTAGGCCACAATCAGATAGTATCCTACCCAGAATTTACTCAGAGGCTCATTGATAGGTTTGATCAAGGAGATCCTGAGCTACACTTCTGAGAGCTCACACAACTCAAGAAAACTGGCACGACTGAGGTATATATTGAAGAATTTCAGAGGTTGGCGGTGATGGTGCAAGACATTTCACCAACCAGACTCATGATGCTCTTCACTAAAGGGTTGATGGAACCCTTGAAAGGTTGGGTAAAGGATTTTAAGCCTACTAACTTACAGGATGCTATCTGGAGGACGAGGGATCTAGTACCTAAGCCAAAATTTATACCCAGACCACCTCTTAACGTTGGAGGAAGAGATCCAAGGCCTCCAATGAACCAGGGAGGATGTGACCCAAGGGTTTTTGATAGGGGTCATGGCAGAGTGGATGAGAACACCAGGAGGGAATTGAGGAGGAAGCAACTTTGCTTCACTTGCAAAGAACCTTGGAACCTAGCACACAAATGCATGGGCTGGGGTCAAGTGCACTACATAGAGGTCACTTCAGACAATGAGGAGGAGGACAAGATCGATCAGATATAGAACATTGAGGCCGAAACAATTGAGATAGAAGAGGAAGAGATTGCAGTACAAGACAGTATGGCCACCTTGGCATCTATCAGTGGAGTGCCCAAGTACAACACCTTCCAGATGAGGGGAGTCTTGCAGGGATAGAAGGTATCAGTTCTGATTGATGGAGGAGCCTCTCATAACTTCATTGATTCAGCATTGTTGAAAAGGAGGCATATACCCACATTAGAGTTTGAAGGGTTCAAAGTGGAGGTAGCAGGGGGTAGCACTATGCCTTGTAACAGATACATTCTTGGAATGAAACTTACCTTGGGTAGATATGAGATGGTGCAGGACATCTACATCATGGACCTCCCAGATACCAACATCATCCTTGGGGTTCAGTGGCTCAACACGCTGGGACCTATCACCACCAACTATAAGAACATAGAGATGTCATTCACAAAGGAAGGCGGACGAAAGATAATGCTTAGGGGCATGACAGGGAATGTTGCAAAGGTAGTCACGGCCAAGAGGATGGAGGCCATGTTCCGAAGAGAGGATATAGTGTATGCAGTCGAATGTAGGATTTCAGCATGTGTGGATGAGCAGGGCAAGGTTCATTACACCCCGTAGATCCAAGAAATCCTTGACAAGCACCACAAGGTGTTTGGACCGATTCCCCCAGGGGTACCACCAGACAAGGGATTTGATCATATTATTGAGCTAGAGGAAGTAGCCAAACCAGTCATTACCATGCCATACAGACATCCCAAGAAGTACAAAGATGAGATAGAGAAGGCCATCAAGTAACTTTTGGACATGGGGCACATCAGGCTAAGCACTAGCCCTTTCACTTCTTCAGTAGTGTTGGTAAAGAAGAAAGATGGCACTATGAGGATGTGCATTGACTTTAGGGCATTGAATAAAAGACAATCAAAAATAGGTACCTGATACCAAGGATTGATGAGTTGCTAGACGAATTGCATTGAGTTGTCTACTTCACAAAGATTGATCTTCGTTCTGGCTACCATCAGATCAAGATGAGGGAAGAGGACATCTCAAAAACAGATTTCAGGTGTCATTACGACCATTATGAGTTTTTGGTGATGCCCTTTGGGTTAACCAATGGCCCAGCTACATTCCAATATTGTATGAACCATGTGTTCAACAAACAGCTGAGGAAGCACCTGTTGGTTTTTTTTTATGACTTGCTCATTTACAGCAAGACGTGGGAGGAGCATCTCAGGCATGTGGATCAGATCCTGTCCATCATGGAGGCATAGTCACTATATGCTAAGGAGTCCAAATGTGAGTTTGGGATGACAGAGGTGCTCTACTTGGGACCCATCATTGGAGCAAAGAAGGTATAGGTACATCAGGAGAAGATAACAGTCATCATGGAGTGGCCTACTCCTAAGACACTCACAAAATTGAGAGGATTTATAGGCTTATGCACGTACTACAGGAAATTTGTCAAGGGTTTTTCTCAGCTGTGTGCACCCTTGACTAGTTTGACTAAGAAAGGAGCCTTCAAATGGAATGAGGAGGCTCAAATGACGATGGACAAGATGAAGAAGGTGATGAGCACGTGCCCAGTCTTAGCCCTTCCAGATTTCGGCCTACCTTTTACCTTGGAGTGTGATGCCTCAGGAGAAGGGATAGGGGGCGTACTGATGCAGAATAGGCATCCTCTTGCCTATTAGAGTCGGAAACTCATGGATCTTGAACTACTTTACAACATATATGACAAAGAAATGTTGGCTATCATGCATGCACTAGCCAAATTTCGGCAATACTTGGTAGGTTCACGGTTTGTGGTCAAATCAGATCATAAAAGCCTCAAATACCTACTAGAGCAGAAGGACTTGAATGAGAGGTAGCAAAAATGGGTAAGTAGGATACAAGCCGACATTGATTTTTTCAAAGGGAAGAACAATGTGGTGGCCGATGCATTGTCTAGGAGGCCATCCATCTTTTCCATGACAGGTGTATTGGTTGACTAGAAAGACCATCTAGTGATGGAGTATGTGAAGGATCAGTTCTCTTGTCAGCTATTGGATGGGTAGGTACAAGACAATAATTTTTGGATTATAAATGACCTCATCTACTACAAGGGATGAATTGTTTTGGTTCCTGGATCAGCCTTCAAGGCCAAGATATTACAGGTATGTCATGACTCACCAATGGCAGGGCACCAAGGGATCGGTAAGACATACAAGCAGGTGAGAGAGAGGTTCTCATGGAAAGGCCTCAAGGAGGAAGTGATTAAGCACATCAAGGAGTGTACTACATGTCAGGAAAACAAGGATGAGAACACTCACCCAATAGGACTACTACAACCCTTACCCATTCCTAAGCACAAGTGGGAAAGCATATCCATGGATTTCATCATCGGGTTTCCAAAGACGCAAGGGAAGGACTGCATTTTTGTAGTAGTGGACAGGTTGACGAAATTTTCACACTTCTTCGCCATAGCTATTGACTTCAGTTAAAACACAAGTGGCCGAACTGTTCTTTAGGGAGATTTTCAGGTTGCACGGCTTACCCAAAACCATTGTCAGTGACAGGGATAGCAGGTTCATGAGTACATTTTGGTAGGAGTTGTTCAGATTAGTTGGTACGACCTTGACCCCTAGTACCAGCTATCATCCTCAGATGGACGGACATACTGAGATAGTGAACAAGTGGGTGGAATTCTACCTCAGGAATTATGTGGCACGACAACAAAAAGCATGGGTTAGATGGTTGCACCTAGGAGAGTATTGCTACAACACCACCCAGCACATGTCCATAGACATGTCACCATTCAGGGCCCTGTATAGCTATGATCCATTATCTTTTGTAGAGATTGCCTTCGGTGATAGCAGGGAACCTACGGTACAAGATTGGATACAACAGAGCCAAGACATTCTCAAGGAGTTGAAGGATCATCTACAGAGAGCACAGAACTAGCAGAAGGTCCAAGCAGACAAGCACAGAGTTGAGCGTACTTTTGAGGTTAGTGACTTAGTCTATCTAAGGCTCCAACCATACAGGCAGGCTTCTATAAAAAGAAGTGGAGCAGAGAAGCTACAACCACGTTTCTTTGGACCTTACAGAGTTATTAGGAAGATAGGGGTCGTATCTTATGAGTTGGAACTCCCACGGGGCAGCAGAATACACAACGTCTTCCATGTATCCTGCCTTAAGAAAGCCATCGGCCAACACATCACACCCATTGAGGTCTTACCTCCCATGGATTAAGAAGGACAGCTTGTCTTGATTCCAGAGGAGATATTGGAGGTTCGAGAGAAGAGGCTCAGGAACAGGAGCATCAAGGAGTACTTGATCAGATGGAAGGATCTACCCATTGAGGATGCCACGTGGGGAAATGAACAAGTAGTGAGAGAAACAGGTTTGGAATTGTTTGAGGGAAAGCAATTTCTAGCAGGGGAGACTGTAATGTCCCCCACCTCTTCTTAAAGAGGTATTAAGGAGACTCAATGGCCTAGGTATCCCCACTAGGCCATAGTCCCACACTAAGGGGAGAGGTCAACTAAACTAAGGTTATATTCTTAAGTTGACTTGATGAAAAGGTGAAAAAGAAGTAAAGATAACTCAATGAAGGAATATAAGAGTTGGAAGAGTTAACCCTAGGGGTTAACCTAACTCGACAAGGAAATAGAAGGAAAAGTATAAATAGAAGGTTGGATCGCACCTATTAGTCATTGTGGATTTTGGTAATTGTTTGTTCTTGCTCTTGAGCATACAGTTTGGGGGTTTTGTTGTTACAAACCCTTGTGAGCAACTCAGTGGTCAAAGATCCACTCACCTTGTTCCAAGATTGGTCTCAGGGATGAAATATTCCACCCACACCATTCTACACTCACTCATCAGTTCAGGAAGATAGCAGGGTCATACAGTTCAGGGATTTCCAGCAAGGGCACACCATCAATTGGAGAGGAGTTCAATCCAACCATTCAGGAGAGCCTGGGGGAATTCCAACACATGGGTTCTATTTGTAGGTCCTCAACCATCATTTAGAGGTTTTCCTGAGGAGATATCATCATTAGATCTGTAGCTACATATTGGGACGACCTTGAGGCAAGGAGGACGTTCTTGTGATTCAGTATTTCTCAGATCTAGGGAGTTTTACCTAGGATCTGGACCTGGAACTTCTCCTACGGGGTTTCCATATCCCGATCTACCATTCTAGAGAGTTTCAAAGGATTTGGAGGTGTCCTTCATTCAGAACGACCCATTGAGTGATTCAGGGCTACAGGAGGGCATAGACTACATTAGGGTTTCAACCATTGACGTAAGAGGATTGAGTATTTGGGCTCCAAACTTCCGGGAGAGGGTTCCTTGGTCTTGATATACATTTTGGTGGAGTTTGGCATGGTTTGAGCATCTCCTTCATCTAGGCCAAATTATTGATCTCTCTCAGCCAGCAGGACGTACCACCAGGACGTTCCAGCAACCCAGGGGGGTTGAGCGTTCATCTATTATTGGCATCTTGAGGTTCCAGTCTATTTCCATCCTTTGGAGGCATCTTTTGTATTAGCGAGATCATTTTTTAGTAGCTCATATCTATTATCTGTAAGGGCCATCTGAGGATTATTCCATATCTTCTCTATATTGTATCTGATTCATGCTTTCCATAATAAAGGTCAGATCTATGTTTGTTCTTTCTATATCTTGAGTATGTTTGTGATCTTGCATGTGTTGGATTGATATTGTATGAACACCATTTAAATAAATGGAACAACTCTAAGACGAAACTCCAATAGCCACCTGCACAACAGTAATAATCAAATTAGTGGTAGTTAGTGGTTTCAAGCAAAAAATTTGGCTTGGGATCATTACATGAAATCAATGACTTTATAGCTTCTTCCTCTTCCTCATGAAACACACATATTCTTGAGCATATTATGAAACCATAAACTCAAGTTTCTCTAGCCTCAACAAGCATTTTACCCATCGAACAAGAACCGACATAAGAAAAATACCAAAGATCTCTTATAGAAACAATAGAAATTAGCACAAGGAAAACCTTGAAAATCAACCGAGGACTAACAGAATAATAAAAGGAGTGATTGGTTCAAGTGTTGCAAAATCACAGTGATGCTTTCACCTGGAATTAATCTGACATGAAGGGAATCCATCATGAACTGTGCACACATCATATATATATTAAGGAAGGATCCAAACCCATTCGTCAACCTCAACACCAGATGAACCCAACAATGAGACACATAGTCAAAGAAGAGATACAAAAATTGCTTACAACTAACTTCAGCTATCCCATTTTTTATATCCAGTGGGTCTCCCCTCTTGTCATGGTACCGAAGAAAAATGGTAAATGGAGAATTTGTGTATATTATAGAGAATTAAATAAAGAAACACATAAATATCACTTCCCCTTACCATTTATTGACCAAGTCTGTGACACATTAGCAGAAAAAAGGTATTTTTCTTTCCTTGACGGATTCAGTGGATACAACCAGATCCAAATTTCCCTTGAAGATCAAGAGAAAACAATGTTCACCTGTCCTTGGGGGACATTTTCCTGTCATGTTCTACCATTTGGCTTATGCAACACCCCTGCCACCTTTCAACGAGTTGTTATAGATATATTCTTTGATCTAGTTCACAATTGCATGGAAATTTATATGGATAAACATATGGGGATGAATTTGATGAGGCATTTGCCAATATGGAAAAGATGTTAATAAGGTGCAAGTATCCAAATGTTTCCCTTAGCAACTAAAAGTGTTTCATGATGGAAATTGATGGCATTGTACTGGGACATCGCATCTCAGAAAAAGGTATTCAATTCAACCTAGAAAAAATAAAGATAATATTGAATTTCCCAACTCCAACTTCACAGAAGAAGGTATGAATATTTATGGGATATGTTGGTTATTACCATAGATTTATTGAAAAAATTGCACATATTTCTCGTCCATTATTTTCTTTACTTAGCAAATTCATTGAGTTTATATGGACATAGACATGTCAGCATGTGCTTGATGAATTGAAAGACAAAGTATCTAAAGATCTTGTACTAAGAGGGCTCGATTGGACCCTCTTGTTCCACATTTCCAAAGATGCATTGGACATTACTTTCAGAGCCATTCTTGAACAACTCGAAGGAAAATACCCATATGCAATTCACTATGTCAGTGAGAATCGCTCGCCTACATAATTGAACTATACGGTAACTGAAAAAGAGTTTATTGTTGTTATTCATGCAATAAACAAGTTTAGACACTACATTACTAGATATCATGTCATCTTACACATTGATCATGCTGCTATCAAATATTTACTGAACAAACCAATCACTAATGGCAGGGTCACTATATGGTTGCTTTTATTGCAAAAAATTGATATTACCATTCTAGATAAATCAGGGAAAGATAATGTAGTTGTTGACTTCCTTTCTAGAATAACATCTAATGAGAATGAACCTCTAGGAGAAGATTGTTTTTCAGACAAACACCTCTTTCCAGTGTATACTAAATCACCTTGGTTTGCAGACATTGCTAACTTTTTGGCTGCAGGAAAACTTCAACATTATCTAACCCCCAAAGAACGAAAAAGTATAGTCGGGAAAACTGAAATATTTTCATGGATTGATGGTTTCCTCTTCTACATTCGGCCTTATTTGATTATCAGAAGTTGTGTATGAGAGAAAAAATTCCATGAAATACTAAAATCTTGTCACGATGGGCCATGTGGGAGCCATTTTGTAGATAAAAGGATTGGGTAGAAGGTACTCCATCAAGGGCATTATTGGTCCACACTTTTCAGGGATGCCAAAGAGTATGTGAAAAGGTGTGACAGTTGTCAATGCATGGGTAGACCTATACATGTAGATGAAATGCCTCTACAACCACATATGGTGTTAGAACCTTTTGAAAACTGGTCCATTGATTTTGTGGGACCAATAAATCCCCCTTCCCGTTGACACTCCTACATCCTTGTCTGTACAGACTATGTTACGAAGTGGATGGAGGAAAAAGCACTTCCGGCAGAAACTGAACAAGCAATAGTGGAGTTTCTGAATGAAGCGGTCTTTTTAAGTTTTGGAATACCATGAGAGATAGTGAGAAATGGAAAAACTTAGTTCACATCATGACTTGTCAGATACCTGACGGACAACTACAAAATCAAGCATAGAGTAACAACACCATATCACCCACAGGAAAATGGACAAGTAGAGTGGACTAATAAGATCCTTGATGAAATCATCACTAAAAATGTCAGTTTACACCTCAAGGACTGGGCCAATATACTCCTTGAATATTTATGGGCCTACATAACATGGAGGACTACTACATGATGTACACCCTACAAGTTAGTATATCAGAAAAGAATGTTATTTCTCATTGAGACAGAAATCCAGACATTGAGGAAAGAAGTACAACTTGGGTTGGACCTATCATAGCCTCAAAAACAAATATTTTTTCAAATCAACAAGTTGGACGAGCTAAGACAAGATTCCCTACACTGAGCCATCGTTATACAACACCAAAGGGCCAATTTGCACGATAATTTTATCAAGAAAAAGAAATTCAAAGCTGGAGACTAGGAATTGTCATTTGATTCTATGTTCAAGGACTTTAGAGGAAAATATCACACCAGATGGCTCAGTCCATATGATATTGATATCGTATATAATAATGGGGCCATCAAATTATGAACCATAGATGGAGACATAATTCCTCCAATGGTCAATGGACTTAGACTTCACTTATATCACCGACCCCTATCAAAGGAATACTTATTGAGGAAGGTTGCAAATGGATGGCAAGACAGTGATATAGAACTTGTTCAAAATGAACAAGTCCTAGTTGGATAGTCTCCATTTTGTTTCATCTCTAAAACAAAGTGTGAAAAACAACCTAGCTGGTGCATTTCAACAAAAAAAGGACACTTCACGGTTTTGTGATGGTTATGTCATGATCCTTCTCAATAAATTTTAACAAAGACTTGTTTTTTTAATAATCTTCTTTTTTTTTCAAGATATGCAGCAGAGAACAATGTTTTTGCAGTTCATGTTGCTACAATTCCCCTTGCTACAACTCTTGTTACTACAATTCTCGTTGTTGCAATTCTTGTCGCTACAATTCCCCTTGCTAAAATTCTTATTGTCGTAACTCCCTTTGTCGCAACTATTCCCATTGTCGCAACTCCCTTTGTTGCAACTCCCTCTGTTGCAATTATTCCCATTTTTGCAACTCTCTATATTGAAACTCCCCTTTTCAACTCCACTTCATTTTTGCCAAACCTCTTCCCCCGTTCATTTCACAAATTTCCCCTCCCATTCCCTTGGCTGCAACTCCACTAGCAACCCTACCTCACTTCACAAATTTCCATTGGTTGCAACTCCACTTGCATCCCTTCTTAATTTTTCAAACATCCCTTCTTTCATTCCCTTGGCTGCAATTCCACTTGCAGCACTACTTCATGCCCCAAATATCAATCACCTCATTTCAATTGTTGCAACTCCATTGTTGTGACTCATGTCACTGCAACTTTGCTTGCATCTTCATTTTAATTTTTTTTCACTTTCCTCTTGCACCACCATTGCTACAATCCCACTCCATACCACTATCACCATAACACATGTTGTTGCAACTCATGTTGTTGCAACTCCGCTCACAGCTATCACTTTATGACAATTACAACCATTCCATTTCCAGTTAACAGAATTCACAACGTCGATGCTGCAATTTCGGTTAGGACTTTTGGAGTGACCTCAACCTCAATCGTCACAACTCCAACAATGCCATACTAGTACATCCACTCAAGGTAAGACATGATAGGTACGCGTTCCTATCATAATTTGCAATGAGTAAGTTTTAATGGCATGTGTCTATTATGATTCCTTCATAACCACCACATCATCTCATCATTTCTATATTCATGATCTCCATACCCACCACCCTCATTGCCACAATTTTGAATTTTCCACCCAAAAACTCGTATAGCCCCTGCAAACACCAACACTCAGAGTTAGGTGAAGAAAGGAGCCATGGGAGGCTCACTGATATGCAGAGAGTCGACTGAACCAATGATACTCAAGGTTTATGACAATGTCAGACAAAGTATGGGACAATCTAGCGAGATGGACTATGTGTTATGGTTACAGGGATATAATGACGATATAGCGCTAGAATTTTCCCTGAATTACAAATCTAAGCACTCCACAGTGGTCGGGGAACATATAGTATTCACATAAGAAACATTAGAAGAGGTCACTGACCTACCGAGGATAGGAGAATGATGGTACTTGAGAAGAACTTCACATCCTGAAGTTCTTAGCCAATTCCTTGAGGCAGGAGAAAATTTAGTAAAGAAAGGAACAAGTTTAAAGCACGATTCTTTACCACACCCATGGGAGGATGTGGATTTATTTGTGCAATGATAATTCACTTGTGAAGTTCATTATGACACTACCTACATTCACCATATCTTATTTCTTGACCATCTGCACCACAACTAACCAATCAACATGTTGTATTTCTTATTCCAAACATTGCACACGATGGTCGCACTGGTTCAAAGGGAAAAGAACCCAGCAAACGTTGTGACTCACCAAAACCTTATAAATATGGTCGAGCATGCACTGTAAAAATAAGGTCATACCTAGAATAGCATCATCCAACCACTTGTTCTTCTCATAGAAGGAAAAGTGACTAGACTTCAAGCTTTCAAACAGGAAACACCTACCCTTCCAACATTGGTCGCGACTACAAATCATTTGTCAGACAGCAGATCCCAACCTCTGCGACTCCTCCACTAGGGAACAATGCCATGGATATGACAAGCCCTGCCCCTGGGACTCTCCCACCAAAGAAATCCAACAGGTCAACTAGGAAAAAGGGCCAAACTGCTGCAATTTTGGTAAAAGAAGACCACGATAGTGATGTGGAAATAATGACCAATTGACCCCCCATAAAGAGAGTTAGAGGGTTCACAAAGCACCAAACCCTCATTCCAAGGAAACAGAGAACAATCCATACTATAACTCAGTGTAAGAAGAAGAGAATTAAGGAACCCAAGGAACAAGCCCAGGAGTAGCACCAAGAAAAACTAGAGCCCTCCCATGTCACATAAGAACCTAAGGATGAAATTAATCTAGAATCCAATGAAGCCTTGGCTGACACACAAGAACGAAACTAAGGCACTATGTGCGAAAGCCTCAACATGCTCCTAGCAGCATATTCAGATGAAGATGAGTTAGAGGTGGAATCCCTTCTTGATCCACAAGAACCAGTGGGGAACCTTTCTCAAGAACAAGATCCAACAAAGACATAGGACCCATCACATTCTCCAAGTCCTCAATTGGACAAGCCCGAGAAATATGACCACATATCATACATAGATAATATGGAAGTTCTCATCGATACAACAGTAAGCATAATTGAGGAAAATAAACAAGAAACAATGTCTCTTGCTAAAACAATAAGAGACACTCTTGATTAATCAAATGATTCTACTGTACAGGAGAAGCAAGAAGTAAAACCAAAGGCCTCTACTATCACACAATAACCAATAGGAGGACCTCTTGGGGAACGACCTACCCATTCACAGGAAGAACATGAAGTAGAAGAGGTTCCACTAGGAAATGGCTCATCTAATGCACCAAACCCTGCATTACTAGAACCACAAACAGAGGTTTCTGCTCTAGAACAAAAGATCATTCCCAGATGGGTAAGCATCCCACTCTCTCTACCTATTTATTCCTCTTTTGTAAGAGAAAACAAAATTTTAAGGATGAAAAATTGGAAGCTTCAGATCAATCTAAAAATGCTCAAAGATGAGTTGGAGGAACAAACAACACCTGATAAATTAGGTTTCCCTGCAACAAGTCCTCTTGTTTTTGGGGAACCCTTCACCAACTCACAAGAAACAACTCAACTTAAAGAGACAAAAGATCTAGTTTTCTAGGATACATTTCATGATGGTTGATGAAGCCACCCAGACAAAGATAGATCAAGAAAACAAAGGATCTCTAGCAACACAGGATACCAGTGAGAAGAATGAGGCAGCAGAAGAGGTAATTTGTGGTGTCAGTGACCCCCATGGTCACCCTAACTTCTCTAACACTGAGTGATTTTTGTTTGCATGGGGATATGCAATAATTTTGGGCTGGGAGGGATGATGAGTGCCTAAATTGACATACATTCAACACATGTCTAATACCTTTTTGCTTACGACTTTCCATCGTTCACTTCCTTTTTGATATTTTCCTTATATAGTTTTGTCGCATTTATCACTAAGGTATGAATCCTTCACCATATGCCATTATTATGATATTCTTGCATGTTTCTTAAAGAAACTCGTTACTTTCATGTACTAATATTGCTACACAAGAGTAATACAACAATTGCAACTCCCCACAATGGCTGCAATACATCATTGTTGCAATTCCAGGCATAATCCAACTATTGCAACTCTAAGTGTACTCTTTGTGCTACAACTCCAAGTGTACTCCTCTTTTTGCAACTCCAACTGACCGTTGTGACTCCAAACACATTTTCAGTTGTTGTGATTCCCAACGTGTTTTCCATTGCTATGACTCTGAGTACACGGTTGTTGCGATTCCAAATATAGACATTTCATCACAACAGTCAATGTTGCAACCGAAGGTTATGAAATAGTCTTCATAAAGGAAAGCAACAAGAGGAAAATGGATGACCAAAAGGAGAATTGGTTTTGCCACCAAGTCGACAGATGTAGATATTTTCTAAAATCATTGTAACCAGTTGAACAGTCGGATTCTTACGGTTGTCCATTTGTTCCTTTGTATAATTTTAGACAATAATCATATTGTATAAGAACCTCAGCTTCCCCGGAGCTAAGGGGAGAAAATTATGGTGATAAGCATTCTGTTGTTATTGCATTTTCACAATTTCATGGTATAATTTCCATTCCATCTCTTCTTCATGTGTTGATCTATTGGTGATCATGTGATCCTAGTTTCGTAGCTCAGTGCCTTTCCTAAGGGGGTAGGGGCCCCTCCTTAGTCAGGTACTGCTTATATATTAGTGTATGCTTTAATATTTCAATTATGTTCATTTGTTTTAGTAATCGTTCCATTTTTTAGAGTACTACAATTCTGATTTCATAGAAATGGTGTTGCACTTCATGCGTAGTTGATATCCAGTTAGTGTTAAAAGAATTTATAACTTTAAGCTGCAATTCAACTCTATTTCAATTTCTCTGAGTTCAATATCGCTGATGTTGTTACAACTCTAGGTACTGCAATTCACTTCACTTTGATTTATGTCATGTTGGAATTTACATTGTTGCAACTCACATCACTACGATTTCTTTTGTGTTGCAACTCCACTTGCAGCTATACTTTCTTCTATTTTTTTTCTGATTCATGATAGCTTTAGCAGTCTAGAATTGATAATTACATATCGATTGTTATTGAATGTGCGAAAACGCAATTATTACAATAGAGTGGGACTTCATTTTACTTGAACAAGTCACCAATAGAACATAGAGTAGATTTAATTTTTGCAAGTGTGATTTCAATTCTGCAAAGTGTGATTTCAATTTCTGCAAGTGTGATTTCAATTTCCGCAATGTGTGATTTCAATTTCTGCAAGGTGTGATTTTGATTTCTGCACTTGTGATTTCAATTTCCACAAAGTGTGATTTCAATTTCTGCAAGTATTATTTCGATTCCCCAAGTGTGTTTTAATTTCTGTAAAGTGTGATATTTACTTTCTTGTACCAGTATAATTTGGTGACTTAATTAAGTAACTCAAAGCCTCGATTTGTGACATCAAAAGTACTACAACTTCTTATCTAAAACAACATTAATCTTTGCATATATGGTGCACTACAATTCGTAATTAATATATGACCTCAGATTGATAATTAAATGCACAACTCTTCACTTTCTCACTAAGTTAATTAGTAAGTAATTGAAAACTCCATCACATTCCATTAGTCACTAGCTGTGATATGAGATGAAGTAATCTTCCCACCTTCCATGTGTGTTTTTTTTAGTTTGTTTATTAGATGCGGGGGATCAATTTATTATCATGGATACCTATTTTTTTTAATTTTCTAAATTGTGGAGGATTAATAGGAAGAGAACAAACAAAGGAATTGATTATGAATACACTAACCTATTATATTTAGTAGAAATTTTCAAGAGAGAAATGGGGAGACGATGAATTTCCCTCTTCAACATCTATTTGAAAAATACAATATTCACTAATTGCAACATATCCACTTTCCTTTATTCAATCCTTTATTTGATCCAAATTAAGTAGAAATCAGATGGTTTATATTTTCCCAATATAGATAAAACAAAGGATTGAACATAGGAAAGTGGAGAAGTTGTATTAAGTGAATATTGTATTTTCTAAGAAGAACGTTGTGTGTGATCCTCAAAACTATTGTATTTTCAATGACCTTAAACATTTTAGATACCTTCTAGATTATCTCTCAGGTTTCCACATATCATCATAGGCATATTTCAAGTGCATGTATGACTCTTCTCCTTTCATTATTTTACCTTTGCATTTCACTTGCACAGTCTAGTTCTTTCACTTGCACAATGGTAGATAGATTTGTTTTATGCCCTCCCTCTCCTTGTATATCTTGATTTTAAATACATCATTAATCGTATTACTCCATGTGTAGACAACACTTTACTTTGGATTCTAATTTTGTTGTAGTTGCATCCAAAAAAAAATTAAAAAGTAAAATATATATGAGAAAGTATTCCCCCTTTACTAATGGTAACCTTGTTCTAATCTATTTCCATATATTTTTTTCCCATTTCTCCCATGCCACAAACTTCTCCCACAAAATAACTAGCAAATTGACATTCCCAAGTATTATAATTGTAAGCATGGTTATCCATATATAACTTGTAAACAACCCCTCACAAAAGTGGTATTTCCCATAAAATGATTGATTCTCATTTACCTTCCCCCACCATTTTACCCCTTGGTTTATCTCATCCATAGCAAGGATTAATTTGAACTTATCCTTCTCATTATCCTAATCTTTATCTTTCTCTATTTATGTAACTATGATCTTTATCACTATATTGCTCTATTTATGTAACTATGATATATTTTTTATCATAATCTTTTTAAAATTATCCATCTCACTTTTGTTTCTCCTCTTATTAGTCCATGCCTAAAGGAAATAGGGACTATTGTAAACGATTTTCAATATTCTCACTCAAAACAGGGTTGCTAACCCAAAGTTTTACTCTCACATTTCATAGAACACTTTTTTGTTACCTATCAAATACTTCCAACAACATTTTTTAACCAAACATAAATTTTGAGGTCTTATTTGACCTCTTTTTGAGGCAAGGGGCAGTTAAACTTAGGAAATGAGGTATGTATCTGTGATGTATTACAACAAGGTGGATTAATGCTAACCTTCGAGTTAAGCATTAATCCTAAACATTAAATGTTTGATTTTTTAAGATATATATTAAACTTCATCTAAACTTCATCATTCAATGTGGAAATCATTCAACGTGGCAATGCCTTCTAGATTCTTTTGCATGTGCTTTGTTGGCCTTTGCTTCTTTTTCCAAGAATCTCCTCTTGCCATGTCATGCCTCTCTCCTACCTCTACTAAAAATGTACTCGCCCACTACTTTTTCACTTACTACCTTCGTTGCACTTGTGCCTAGATTACCATTGCACCATCATCACTCCATAATGGAGAGAACCCATACCCTTTCTCTCTGGCATAATCGCCTCTTTATCTCTGCCATAATTGAGATAGTCCTCGCATCAATCACCACATCTCTGAATAGCTTTAGAGTTTGTGAAACTAACTCTCTTGCAGCTGAATATATTAGGCATTTTCTTCCTGTTAAATGTTTCTTGTTACACTAATGTTATTTGTTATGCTATCAAGCTTGGATAAACGAGCACTCCAATCTCTTGATCATGCTATGGAAGAAGAAGAATGAGATGAGAAATATCTAGGCAACCAACCATTTGGCAATATTCTTAAAAGGAACAAGATGATTGTTTCTAAGGAAGGTGAGTCATTGACTCTTCAACAAAGAAAACATAGAGTTGGAATGATTCAAGCTTCTTCTTTTCTTGCACACAAAAAAAAAGTAGGTGAGAAAACATGAATTTCTTTGTAATTTTTTAAACAACAAAATTTTGCAGGTTATTCTTCCCAAATATGTTCTTATGTTCTTACATATTCTAGAGTCATTGCTAAATTTTTCAGGATCATTGGATCAACATAAGTAGGATGAAAAAAATATATGAGGTAGAGTCCATTCATTGGATGATCCCTCACTCTCATGTTCGAGTGTTTTCTCATCGTTTAGGCCAATGAGTCGCATCTCTTCCTATTACAATCACCCCCGGGGGTAGAGGGCGAATAGAATAAGGTTTTTTGAGCCAAGGTTCCTTCAAAGCCTATATATTCATATAAATATAATATAGATAGTTGATCCAAATTAGCAATTAGAAATATGTTAAGTTCAGTCAATATATACGACTCGTGAATCTATATGGTTAGTCAATCTATCAAGTCATTCCAATAGTATTACTGGGACTGGAAGACATAACTCCATAATATTCTATGTGTATCTTGTTTTATTAATTGGATATTTTTTCCAAAAAACATATAGGAAATCAAGGATTGTGGAAAGAGGAAATTGATCGAACCCAAAGGTTTGGATTCAATGTGTTCTCCTAATAGGATCATGAATAGGCTATCTCGATATCGCCAAAAGGTATTGTTCCAGTGCTTACCCCGGTATCACAAAAAGGTATTGTTTCAGTGTTTAACTGACATACGTAGCACTTCTCATCCCCTAATAATTTATGTGGTTAACAATTTTATCTTATATCAACTAACACCATGGAAAATAAAATAATGAAAAACAATAATCGAATAAGAAATTAATTTTGACACCTAAACTAAACTAGATTCGACACTTTCAGCTATCAAAAGAATAATATAAATACAAGATTATGCCCAAAGCATCCATACCGACAAGCGATTGGTCTGAGAGGCTCTGACCTATAAAGAGAAGAATAATAAAGTTGAAAATAAAAAGGTAAAGGAAAATCTAGGCATAGTCCAACCACAAGAAAGATGTCCAGTTTACAAGTTGTAAATAGAAAAACAGTGAATAATATTCCCTTCATGCTTTTGTGGGTTTTTTGCTAAATCAACTTCATAATGGTTATGTACATATGGTTATAATTCTTGGAATATTATTAAAGACATTTTTATTAAGATTAAAAACAATGTTATAGAATACACATTATGCTTGACTAGGAGACTAGATGCTTACTATGTTCAAGTTATCCTTCCTGCTCATTAGCAGTTCTTTTAGTTATTTTAGTGTCCCATTTCACATTGGAAAGATGTGTGAGAGCGCATGCAGCCATTCCTCTTTGAAGTCGTTAAGCACACACAACTAGCCAAACTACTCTTGCCTCCATAAAGATTATTTTCCAACTTCAACAGTAAGAAAGCATCCAACAAAGGTAAGTGAATATGTTCTTTTCTGGACCAGAAAACATCAAGAAAGCATCGGGAAAAGGTAAGTGAATATCATCTTTTCTGGACCAGACAATCGTAAGTGAATTGACAAATTGAGACAAGGGAATGTCATCCAAAACTATTGACAACATCACCAGTTCTTGAGTGATCATTTCTCTTCTTCCAAACTTTTCTCTCCTTCCAAACTCTTGCAAATGAGCCCGCATTATATGAGTCACAAAGTTAGATCAAAAACAATAATACACCAACAATCTCACATGTTCAATGAATCTTCCAACTACTTCCTGATTAATCCAAATTACAAAAAAATCATTCAAAAGGAAATAACAATAATCCAAAGGAAAGAGAAACAATCAAGCATGTATAAATATTGATAACCAACGTTTCCTTGAGCAATTTAACTAAAAAATTATGCAGACCTAAGAGACCAGGCTTCGATCCCCACTAACAATGAGATGGAATTGGGAATGAATTCACATGAGTTCAATCTTGGCAGGATGCATGGCCACCGCACATATGAAGCCACCATGTCTCCAATTGACATGAGTGGTCAAAAACACATGGACACGAGTTTCCTTGATTGGAAGTTGAACCATAAATTTAACTCTCATCGTGGACACTTTGGATTGAAGATTTTTAAATTATTTGGAAACCCTAGAAATAATAGGAATGTTTGGATGTCATATGCCTTGCCCTAATGCATGTTTATGTTTTTTGAACTTCACAATTTTGTTAGTTGGTTACACTCTAATGTTTAATAGTTAACGTTATTTTGATGGAAAGTTTGAAAAGTGTTAATTATTTTAACTTTATTTGGATGGAAAGTTTACAAATAAGTGCAGGCTTAGTTATTTTAACTCAATTTGAATGGTAAGTCTGCAAAAATATAGAGGCTTTTAAAAAACAATTCCAAAAGGAGGAAAAACATACAATTTTACTTTTTAAACAACAAGGAGGCAAAGCATATCGTTTTACTTTCAAAGCATCTATGTGGAGGAAAAACACATCATTTTACTTTCAAATCATATAATCTCACGCTGGTTATCAAGCGTTGTAAATAAAATATTAAGGAGTGCATACATGATCGTGTACTAAATAGAAAGGACCCAAAATTTGGGTTAGCTTAGAAAATAATATAATTAAATAGTAACTTCATTGATCCATCAATCAAACTAGGCCATCACTATGTTACAAAGATGTGTTTTAAGTTGTTACATATAATTATTAATATTGATTATAATTAAAGGGGTGGCAGGTGCGATGGGATTCATCTACGATTCTGAGGGGGGGAAATAGTTGATTACTCATGGGGATTGGGGAAGACATCAAATAATAAAGCATAGATCCTTGTAGCCTAAATGGGACTTAAGCTTTCCCAGGAGCAGAATATTCAAATTCTAATTGTGTTGGGGGATTCTGAAATAATCATAAAGGTACTACGGGGCATGTCCAAACCAACAAAAGACCCGCTCAAAAGCATATCCTCAACTATCAATTCACTTAGAAAAAATTTCACACGCTTTGGCTTATTCCACATTTTGTGAAAGAAAAACTCAGAGGCAGATGCTATGGAAAAGGCAGCTAAAAACATGGATCAGAGCCACCTTCTCACAAACCAAATTCCTTCTAATGTGTGGTTACCATAAATTTTCTCATTTTTTTTCCCCCCCTTT
>ML781770.1:954066-987771 GCA_009831015.1 Picea engelmannii
TCTACATAACTAGGATCTCCATATCAGGCATCGAACGATCAGTTGCCTTCCTTCTATGTCATCTCGGCTCCCTCATCTGTTGAACCTTCCCTCTCGCTCATGGGTAATGATGAAGCCTCCAGCTTTTAACGGCATGCCGAGGCTCACATGGAGTCATGCTATCCTATTTTGATCATCCTCCAAGCTCAGTTACCCTCTCAGCTCTGAATTTTTTCCTCAGTTTCCCCCTCCTGGCAGCCCCCTGTACAACCTTTGTGCACTCCTTACGCATTGTAATGCCATGCGACGTAGACCTAGAGATCCCTGCACATGACCAGCCTGCGCTCTAGAAAATATGTGAGAACGGTTTCAAGGTCTGCAAACTGAGTGCCTACACATGGAGGAACGTTCGGAATTGAGACACCGAAAATTGCAGCAGGAAAATCGAGTAATTCAGGATAATATGGCTGAAGTTCAAAATCAAATGCAACAATTGGAAATCAGGCATAATCATGAACTGGTTATCACTCTCAGAGGAGTTAACCGCAACATGAGACAGATAGGAGAAATCACCCAACGCTTGGGCAACGTTCAGCAACAAGCCCACTCAGCAGGCACGGATGAATCCTGGCTTCCTTCAACTTTCCACTCGGCGGCCAGTAATGATCAACACATTCCAATGGCTCCCGGTTTCTTTGATCGTGTCTGGGAAGGGGATAATCAAGTTCAGAATCAAGGGGAAGGGAACCAAGCATAGGAGAACCGAGCATCATATTGGGACGATCCAGGCTCACCCCACACTTAGCACAGGTCTTCCATGAAATGCAAATTTCTGTTTTTTTTAATAACTTTATAGCCATTTTTACATGGCAAGTTTGTAGTCCTCATAGTACAATGGCCAATTCCCATCCTAGTATAGAAAGGCCCATTTGTAATCAAAGCATTAAAAGATGGGTAAAACCCTGCACCCTATCTTTTTTTGTAATTCTAGCAATTTTGGATAATATATAAAAACACTCGATTCTATTAAAAAAAATATTGATTATAATTAAAATATGAAATATAAATGATTATGTCAATTTCTTAATTTCTTAAATAAGTTTCATGTCCTTAATATTTGGCATTATGCTTGTACACTTATTTTATTTATTTATGTTCACTTATCACTATGCTTCACATTAACCACGTGTTCTCATTTCAAATCTCATGATACATTGTATTAAAGTCTCAACAACAATTAACAGAATTTACCAATCTGCCTATTTGGTGCGCACTCTTTTATTCATATTCAGTCAAAGTCACACAAATTACATAGGTCATGAAGTAGTTGTTGCTATTCTTTGAATAGAGGGAACAATTGTTATTCTACAAATATTTAACTATTCAAGTATTACTATTCTGCAAATATTTAACTACAGCAATATCTAAATATTTAACTATTCAACGATTACTATTGTGCAAATATTTAACTACAACAAAATATTAAACACAATATCTAAACAAAATATTAAACACAATATCTAAAAGTAGGTGCAAATATTTAACTGCGACAAAATATTAAACACAATATCTAAACAAAATATTAAACACAATATCTAAAGACAAGGACTTGTTGCCCATAGCACCTCATCTTGTTCTTATATAATTTTTATGTTTTGAACCCTTAAGCTTGAACTCTCATGTAATGTAATGTGGTGTATTTTTTCTCTTTCTAAATGTTTCTTTACATCGAAAAGTCAACTTTATAACATTTCAATAAATATTAAACACAATATTTAAAGGCAGGGACTTGTTGCCCTTAGCACCTCATCTTGTTCTTATATATTTTTTATGTTTTGAACCCTTAAGCTTGAACTCTCATGTAATGTGGTGTATTTTTTCTCCTTCTAAATGTTTCTTTACATCGAAAAGTCAACTTTATAACATTTCAATAATAAATGATTACTGAATATACTCTATACTCTAATATGAAGTGAAAATTATTATATATATCAATTTGATAATTTTAATAAATTCATGGCTATAGTTAAATGTGTAGGTTTTATGTATCATGTACATAGAAATATTCTATTCATATTGTTTCATTTATAAGAATTAGTCTAAATATGGTTATAATATATTGTGGTGAATATATCTGAGTTCAGGGTCCAATTCAAGAAACCGTATCACTGCATTTTCTATGGTCAAGGATCTCACTCATCTAAGACATGGAGTTGTATTTTCCTCTCCCATGTCACACCTTTAATGGGGTGTCCTTCATATAGCCAAAATTCATACTACAACTTCAAACCATACACTTTAGTCTCATTTCAAGTGACTATCATTTCCTCTAAAGATAACAATTATGGATAATCACCACCACAAAAATCATCCCAATTGATCATGAATTTCTCTCACATCCCACACTGTCTCTATCTTTAGTAGAAAATTATCTTAGAGTATATATTATTTCTCAATCTCAACCTTATGGACTTTCTTTAGTTCATACGATCTTATTTCCCTCTATTCTGACAAAACTTGAATCTGCCATCTTCTTCTTGTTGTAACTTTAATATTTTATCTTTAACTTCATTATTGTTTCTTTGACATCTAGTTCTTTATCTTATGCATCTTTTTGTTCTCTATCCTCTTCATCCTTCCACTATAATCTTCTCCTTCAAGAGCCATAACTATCTCTAATGATTCTCAATCGTTCTCATCCCATAGCTAAAACTACTCTGATATCCTTATGAATTATTTTTATCCTGGAGTTGTAGCTAATTTTGATACCACTTGATGCAAGGATGTCGAGACCCCTCCACCTATCATATTTTCATAGAAGAATATCTTAGGTAAAGAGACAATTCTCTTCCCAATAGAGAATTATCAACAGCATTGATATCACTTGCATTCACATGCATCCATTCTTGCATACCTCTGACATCGCTTGGTGCAGGGGGATAAACACTACCACCTACATTTCAAGGTAATTCCCTGCAAACTCTAATATGCATACAACACTTGGAAACAAAAACTTTGAAAACATATGCAACAATGAATGAATCCTTCAAATTTTACAACTTAAAAAGCTACGCATTCACCATAATCTACTATTTTGCAACATAACTAATTGGATGCTACAAAACATGAGTCTGCACTAACCCATCCTTCTTGTCGAATTATTATCCTCCTTTAGTGCAAAACAACCTTCACATGGATAATTTCTACAATAAGGACTTCAACATAACTCAACCTAATAATAAAAAATCTATTGGTAATAAATTTGTTGGAAACCTATGGGTTATGGCCTCCAAGTGTTCCTCTAGTACTAAATGATCCTACACACGTGGGAAGTGATTCTACACCATTCACATAGGAAATACAATTGGGATACACTAGACCTTAAATGGAGTATTAAATTATCCCAACTTCACCTACACACAAAGAATTATAATTTCAATACATGGTCTTCATATAAAACCTTTGTGCACAATTCTTAGCCTAAGAAATATCTTTATACATGGCTAACACACACACACACAGAGATGTGTGTGTGTGTGTGTGTGTGTGTGTGTGTGTGTGTGTGTGTGTGTGTGTGTGTGATAAGAATACACAACATTCATCCATTTCTCCTCTACAACAGTAATTATCAAATCAACAACTATAAGATCTATAACAATGCAATGTAACAACAAACATCCACAACATTCATTCACACATTATATAGGGATTTAACATGGAAACCCAAAGGTAAAAACCACCATTTAGTGCTCGGCCTCTCTTTCTCTTTTAATCATTCCTCCAGAAAATAATTATAATGGCTCAATAGCCACATATCACCTTTCAAAGATCATTAGGTTGCTAAGGTAAATGCCATGGAAACCTCAACCATTAACTTTGTCTTGCTCCTTTTGAACTCTCATTCTCTTCTTTGTATATTCCCTTTCTTCCCCATTAGGAAAAATGTTTGGGGCTAAATTTAGCCCACATGTTAATTTTCCATGGTTTTTCCAAAAAAGATTATCCAATTTCCATTGGCTAATTTTCGATGGTTTTTTCCAAAAGAAAGATTCGTCAACTTCCATTTTTTTTCCAAAATAATTCACCCAAATTCTATAGGATAAAAGTATTTTACTTTAAAAATCACAAAAAAAATTAGAAACTATATAAAATTCTTAGAAATTTGAATTGTTTTTACAAACATATTGTCGAATATTTTATGATTGGAAATTAATGATTAACAAGATTCCCCAAGGTCTCTACACTCTAAGATAAGTCTAGACACAGGGGTGTCACCTTGTTAACCAATATCTTATCACGTTCATTCATAAAGGGGGTTTTTTAATTGTAAGAAATAAAGTCAATATATTGTAGGTATTGGAGGGGTGTGGGGTCTCAAGGGGTTTATAGGTATTTGGGGGTTTAAAAAGGGGTATCTAGTGAAAATAGTGGTTTATTTTATTGCAAAGATGTATTGGGAAGGGGGTTCAACAAAAGGATTTTGGGAGATATTTACCAATATCTAGTGAAACTAGGGGTATTCTTTAATATCCCATGAACAAAGGCACTATGTCATAAGTTCACTGAGTGAATACCCCGTGAGTATGGATCCTTAAAAATTTCCCTATTCCCCATGCATGTTGTAAATATTCTTCTTCATAAAACTATCCATCTTCATTTTCTCATGTGCATGCTTCAGCTACCAACATCCATGCCCTTTCATTTCTAGCTTTTGCCTTTTCATTTCTAGCTTGAGATCAATCTCTCTTCCTAGCAATTTCTCTTCTACAGTGCTACCTTTCTGATTTTTTCTTGTAGTTCCTTCCCCCAATATTTCCTTCACATGGTCATCCATCTCCCAGGGAAATTATACTTCCACACACCCTCAATTCTCCATGTTGATCTTTCAATCAAGGTAACAACTAAAACAAATTGCTCGGTCTCCCCCAATACACATTGGTCTTCATCTTAATAATCATCCTTTACTTTCTCTCGCTCCCTAATCCATAGCATCAACATGGACATTATGCAACTAAGGATTTATTCCCCAAGTGTCCACAACACACAATTATGACACTCACATATCACTTCTATATCCATTACCACATTCTATAGCAACTACCATATTCTGTAGCAATTGTCATGTTCACGTTCTATAGAAACTACCACATTGTTTTTTATTTATAAAATGCAAATTCAAGAGGCTAATTATTTTTGGTATGCAGAGAGACTAACAAAATGCTCCAATGATTCATATCTAGGACCGATCCAACCTGCAGGGTATCCTAGGCACCAATGCAGGGGTAGAGGTGAGGACCAACCCGGGGAAGATGTTGAGAGAGTTTTATAGAATATCTAATGAAACCTGGAGGGGTTAACCTAGAGAGTCTTGATGGCTTAGGTAAAATATCTTCCAAAACGCATCCAAATGTACATGGTAAGGGTACCATGTGTGTGAGTATGACTCTTCTGATGGGTGGTGAATGTCATTGCCTGCTACCACAAGAACAGACCGAGCTAGAGCTCGAGGCCTAGTTATTATATGGACCTATTTTTGTATCAGGTGACTATATACCACTAGGGGCTATGATAGTTAATTTTGTATAACACTTTACAAATCTTATACTTGTGAAATTATTAATTAAATATTTATAGACTTTTGTATTACTTATGTTCGCAAAAGTGATTTCTTTCTCATCATGTTATGTAAATGCATAATTTGATTTTAATTAATGTGACAAATTCCTCAACTCGCACAACTCAACTCCACCAATGGATTTGATTATAATAGGTAACTCAACTCCACCAAAGAACACACACGAAGCTGTGTAGTCATTCTTGTGTAACTTTTCCCAGAGTTGAGTTGAATCCCTCTTTAACCAAATCCAAATCATGTGAGAACAAATTTCTAACGTATCCATTATGGCAACCATGATTTTAACAATTACCAAAATCGAAATCATCATTAAGGAAGGTGAAACCAATCCAATTAATAATATTAAACATAGCTTACAATTCATAGCAAATTATAAAATGAGTAAAGGCTAAGTTGCATTAATTTTATATGTATGATATTCATTGTAAGAATATATTTAAGAGATCGATCTTTATTTATTTAAAAACAAAAAAAAAAACTTTGTTATTATATATAAAAAACAAATAAATTTGGCCTTGGAATTAAAAATTTAGAGTTGGATATTTGAATAATAAATATGGATGTTTTAATTTCCTGGAAATGTTAATAGCTATGGAGCATAAGGAAACCTTGTGGCTATGAATGGCGATGAAGGGATTTATGTATCCCTCAACCATAAATGGAAACAACAAAAAGTGAAGAGAGTTCTTGTTATTATGATCAACCATCATGCAACTATCTCTGAAGGGATTTATGTATCCCTCAACCATAAATGAAATCAACAAAAAGTGATGAGAGTTCTTTTTATTATGATCACCCATCATGCAACTATCTAGTGTTCATTATTTTAAAGAGGTTATTCATATTGCAAAGATTGATCAACTATATGTTATACATGAGGTGAGAGTAATAACTTGAGTTTGTTTTTGGGAATTGAAAGAAATTTAGAAAATATGTAATTGTAGAGGTTTAGATGGTGAGAAATCTAAACTAAGATTCCATATAGGTCCTAGTTTTCCAATTTATGTTAGTTTTGAGTGTCTAAGAATTTGTACCAAAAAGTGACATGAATTTAAAATTCCAAGTGGATCAAGTCAAAACTCAAAGTTTCGGGTACTCTCTTGGGATCCCAAGTCCATTGTTTTTATTATATTACATTGATTCTTTCAATGTTCATAAAGTTTGATAATTTTCAAGTAAGATGTTCAATACATCAGAGATAGTGTTTGAACAATGGATTAATTTGATTATTCTATTTTCTGCATTGATTTCAATGTTAGTATAGTGGTTAAAGGTGACATGAAAAACATTTCACTATTTTGAAATGATTGATTATATAGAAATGTAGGGAACTCATTACGACCAAAAAATTTAGAAGTGAGGTAGTAAATAACTAATCAATTAGATAGTCTATGATCATGATCATCGAAGAAGAATTAAACACAAATGCTCACATGATGGGGTATTGGATATGCAACATAGATCTAGTATTGGGTATGCACATCGAATCTAGCTATTTGGGTAATCTAGCCTAGATCCATTATTAGGTATGTCCCAGGATTACTAAAATGGGTCTTAAGATGGATTGGTTCTAAGTGACAAGTTGATAGAACTAGAATCACAAAGGAAAATTCCACATGATTCCCACATCTCCAATGGCAGAGGCCCACATGCTGAGAATATGAACTAGGTAATCATATAAATCTCACTTTTATAGCTCTTGCTAGGTCTGAGTAGCTAACAATTCACAACAAAAGGTCACATGAACTCAAATTCCAAGCTAAACAAGTCGAAACCAAAAGGTTTGGGTAGTGTCTTGAAATCCTAAGTACTTTGATTTCATTATATTGCATCAATTTTGGTATTCATAAAGTTGATAATTTGTGACTAAGTTGTTTGCTTCATTACTCTTAGTATAGTACATTGATTCCAAAGTTTGTATAGTGGATAAATTTGATGATTCCATTTTTCGCATTAAAAATTTAAAAAATATTAAAATAAAAACATTTTCTCACTATTTTGAAATGATTGATTAGAGATAATTGTGTGGAAATCATTATTCTCTTTAAAAAAAAATAGTAATGAGATAGAAAATAACTAATCAAATAGATGGTTTGATATTGTGATCACAAAAAAAAATTAAATGCAAAAGCTCACAAGAACTCCAAATCACAAGATGATAGAACTAGGAATCATGAAGTAAAAGGTCACATTATTCCCACATCTTCAATTGCAAAGGCCTAGATGATGATAATCTAAACCAAGAGGTGATACGAGTCCCACTTCTCCATCTTTTGTTGGGCTTGGGCGTCTAAGAATCCACAACAAAAGGTCACATGAACTCAAAATTCCAAGCTAATTAAGTAAAAACCAATAGGTTGGGGCAGTCTCCTCGAATCCTAAGTACATGGATCTCATTATATTGCATAGGTTGTGGAATTCCTGTGAGTTGATAAGTTTTAACTAAGATGTTCACTCCATTGCTCTTAATATAGTGCATTGATTTTAGTGTCTGTACAATGGATAAATTTGATTGCTTTGTTTTGTGCATTGATGTCATTGTTTGTGTAGTGGATAAAGGCTACATGAAAAAACATGCTCACTATTTCAAACGATTGATTATATAGAATTGTAGAGAAATAATTACACTTGGTAAACTATTTCAAATGATTGATTATATAGACTTGTGGAGAAATCATTGTGCTTGGTAAAGGAATTTAGTAGTGAGGCGACAAATAACTAATCAATTGCATGGTCTAACATTGTGATCACAGGAAAATAATTGAATGCAAAGGCTCACACAAGCTCCAAATCACAAGATGATAGCATTAGAATCTTGAAGCAAAAAGACACATTGGCCTAGATGCACAATTTTTAAAGTGACTTTCTTGATAATACTCTCTAGATTATAGACGATACATAGTAAATTTCAAAGGTTGATCAAATTTATCTAAAACATATACATATACATAATGATGATCATCTAAAATTTTGATATAGTCACCCTCTATTGAAACCATCATAGATCCATTTTAACTCTAGATTTAGCAAGTGCTAAGAGGGATCAAATCCATTGAAGTGCAAACCTTGTTGATCATATAACTTTCTTACTAATCATCTTCTTCATAGTTGAACATTGTTACTTTATTACTATTCACCTTATTCTTCATGTAAGTGACCTTCTTGATATTACTCTCTAGATTATAGATGATACTTAGTAAATTTTAAAGGTTGATCAAATTTATCTAAAACATATACATAATGATGATTATCTAAAATTTTGATAACTAACCTAGATCCATTCCAACTTTAGATTTATATGTATTGAAACAGATCAAATCCCTAGGAATCCAAATTTTTTCTCAAGTTTTATACTCTAAAAATATTTATATCTTAAATTATTTGATCCCTTTCAAAACTTTATAAATTCAAAGTTAAGATAAATCTAAATTAATAATATACTATAAAATAGATATTACTTTTTCCAAATGAAAATTAGCTCAAAATTATATTCAGATATAATTGTTTTTACATAACATCATCCATGGTAAAATCCCAGTCTATAAACATGACTGATAATAAGCTTAGATCGAATGACAAACACAGTTTTTCTTACATTCAGACCTTTCATAGATACATCATAATCAACATACCATACAAAAAGGAATTCACAACCTTTAGAAGGTTTTGGACTAATCCATCTGAAACTCTAGAAAAATAAAAAAATAAAAAATAAAATAACTATCTTGTTCAACTGGAAAGTAAATCAAAACATAGCCAAATCATTCATGGGACTTGATCCTCTCGGTTCCCAAAGATAATAAGATATATTTCCTTCAAACTCCAGAAGGGTTGCTTTTGATAGTTGGTCTGCCTCTTTGTTGAATTCTCTGAATATGTGGTGGAAGCTAATAGCCTGAAAATTCTTTATAATATCTTTTGTTCTAATCTTCCAGCCTTCAATAGAACATGCCTTTAGTTGTCCTTTGTCATTGAGCCAATCTATAATCACTTTGGAATCGCCAAAAGCTTGGATTTTTGGGAGAGATAGATGGCTAGCTAAGGTAAGTGTAGCCCAAATACCCAAGAGTTTTTCCTTCGTGTTGGTGCCTTCACCACTATTAAGATGCCATCTATAAACAAGTGAGTCAAAAAAAATTATAACTCCCCCTGCCCCACACATTTTTTTATCACTCTGAGATGCCCCATCAAAAAATGTGATAGTAAATCCATCTGAATGTGGGATCATACATTCTCTTATAGGGACATGAATTTGTGTCGAAGGATGAAGCTTATAAAGTCCCATGACCTTAATAATCACAGAATGTAACGAGGGGGACAAGTTCTTGAAAGTAGCTATGTTCCTTTCGTTCCATATAAACCAACAGATAATAGTTGCAAGAGTAGGAGAAACAGATTTATCTTTAATCCAAATATTAAAGCAATCAGAAAGAGTCTTACCTTCCCAATTCCTCTTAAGTTTTTGAGTATACTTGATTCTTTCCCAGACCTTTTTTGTGAACAAACAATCAATAAAAAGATGATTGATATCCTCTATATTGCTTTTGCACAAGACACATAGGCTAGGGCCTTCCCATCCTTTTTTCTGTAAGATATCCCAAGTTAAAATTGTTTGTTCCGATGCCAGCCATACAAAAAGTTTGATCTTTAATTGAATATCCCACTTCCAAATTTTATGCCTCCAACTATCCATATATTGAATATTAAAAGTAGAAAAAAGAGCCATATAAGCATTTTTAACTAATAAAATGCCTGAAGAGTTACCTCCTATAGACATTAAGTGATATGGGGTGTCCTTGATAGATACTCCAGCTCCTATAAGTGCTTTACGAAATAGATCCCATTTTACTGTTAGGTTACCATTCAAACCCAGATCTGTGCTTCCTATCCAGTTCCCAATAAAATCAGAAGAAATGTGGGTTGTCTTTGCTTGCGCTAAAACTAAAATCTTTTCCTTCCGAAGTTGATCAATAAGATCATGGGATAGGAGAGATTTGTCCCCCAAACCCAAGATATGATCTCTACCTAAAGAGATAAGGTGACCTGAACCCAAAAACCAACTAAGCCATTGTGTTATAACATGAACTAATTTTAATAGATTATTCCAAATCCTGGAAGCAGAGTTTTGTTTGAAAGATGTTGATCTGAACTAATTAACAATAGTTGAATGCTTAAGATATTTTTCCTTAATGATTTTATGCCAGATGTCATCCCGAGTAAGAACACGCCAGAGAGTGTTTGCATTCATAGATGTATTGAAGTGTAATAAGTTACGAAATCCCCATCCACCACAAGACTTAGGGCGGGATAAAACATCTCATCTGCAAAGTGGTAGTGATTGGTTTCACTATTCCCCTTCCACATGAAATTAAACATTAATTTACAGATCTGTTTAATAATTGTACATGGAATAAGCTCCAAAGACATCCAGTAAATCGGTTGACTCTCCAGGACCGTTTTGAGGAGGATATAATAGCCACCCAAGGATAACCACTTATTACACCAATGACCAATCTTTTTTTCCATTTTGATTAATAACCAACTCCAATCCGACACCCATTGCGTACCAGTCTTTAAATGATAACCCAAGTACTTGAAACCTATGTTCAAAGCTGAAAAAGAGTATGGGAGTAAGGATCTGAAAGGAGTAAGATCCGAGTCTGATAGACCTTCAAAGTGCAGAGTAGTTTTTGTAGTATTAACTTGAAGACCAACAGCTTTACAAAATAAAACAATGAGTTTGTCTATCGCACGCCACTCTTGAAGATCGACCTTAGTCAAGATTAAAATACCATCCACAAAGAATAAATGCAGTATATTTATCATCTAGAAAATTTTATACCACTGAGCTTTTTCTCCTCTTTTCTCTTTTTTAATAAGAGGTTGAGTCCTTCCATTACTAGTATGAATAATAACGGGAAGAGTGGACATCCCTGGCGCAATCCACAACCACTCTAGAATAAATTTGTGGTCTCACCATTGATTAATACAACATAAGTAGGAGAAGTTACACAACTCATAATCCACTTTGTCATTTGAATGCCAAAACCTACTTGAATAAAAATCATACTGAGAAGATCCCAATCTATGCAGTCATAAGATTTGCGCAAATCCAGTTTAAGAACCAAGGATTTTGATTTATTTTTTGAAATACTATGGAGACATTTGTGAGTTGTACCAATAGCATCTTGTATCCTTCTTCCTTTCAAAAAGCCTAGTTGTTCCTCTGAGAGATTGTTAGATAGAATAGGCTTTATTTGATTGGCAATGACTTTGGATATCAATTTGTAACACATATTGCATAAAGAAAAGGTCTAAAATCCTCGAAATTTGTAGGTTTTTTTTCTTTAGGAATTAATGCAAAGAAGGTGGAGTTTAAGCTTCCTGTTACAGACCCCAATTTCTTAGATTCCTCAATCATCTGCACAAGATCTTCGCCAACCAAATCAAAAAAAGTTGTAAAGAATTCCACTATCTAGCCATCAGGGCCTGGACTCTTGTCTCTTTTGAACAAGGCTAAGACATCTTTAATTTCATCAACAGTAATCGGCTCAAATAAATTACTTGCCTCCTCATCAAATACCATCCTGGAGAAATGACTAGTTACTTCAACTTGTTCATTTGTAAAGGAGTTAGATCGCGCCTTGAAGAAACTTTTGAAATACTGAGCAGTCGCTTCCTTAATTGCATTCTGTCCTAAGTTCCCATGGCCTTCTTCATCATTGATTTCCCAGATGTGTTTGTGAATGCACCTGTGATTTGCAAAATGATGAAAAAAAATTGTGTTACGATCACCACTGTTGATCCAGATCGCTCTGCTCCACTGACACCATTTTTCTGCGTTGATTCTAAGCAGCTTTCTCCTTTCTAGCTCTAAATTGCTGAGAAGGATTTATTTATCCGGTTGTGAGTAATCATCCACAAAACTTTAAAAAGTATCTTTAATCTGTGACTCTAAAATTTCCATGCATTTCTGTAGATTTCCTTCTCTTTCTTTTGCCCATTCTTTTGTCTTTTTTTTTATTTCTTTTAACTTCCAGACTAATCTGTGCTAGCAACCCAATTCTGTATTGAATTTTGGATACTTCCAAACCTAATAAACTAACTTCTTATAATATTCCTCAAGCACCCAAAGGGGGTTGAGTTTAAAAGGGTAAGATATGTGCATCGACGAAGTTTCCAGCTGTAATATAATTGGAGCATGATCTGATATGAATGGATACTCCACCCAGGAGCGATAAAGGTCGCTTGCAGATAATAAACCTTCAGAGATAATGCATTTGTCCAATCTTTTAGCAATAGCATGTATCTCATGACATCCATTTCGCTAGGTAGGAACCACCTTGTCTGGGCGTAAATCCACAAGATTTTTTTATTGTAGCATTAACTTGTAATAATCTGCCAAAGAACCAGAAGAATTAGATCCTCCCCAAACTTCATCTGACAACAAAGTAATATTAAGATCACCTGCTAGGATCAAATTATCAAGAGACAGTAGACCACTGTCAGCCAGTTAATCCCAAAAAGCTCGTATGTCCGAGCACAGACCATAAACATTAAGAAGACATAGTTTCTTTTGTGTTGCAATGATTTTTCCTAACATTAGAATACTCCCACAAGTAAGAAGTGGTTTTAAAACAAAAATATTTGGATCCCAGGTGACTAACAAACCACCCGAGGAACCAAGAGAATTTACAGCACAAGAAATCCAAGAAGGACGAAACGTATACATAAAATCCCTCGCTTTATGTTCATGAACAAGGGTCTCTTGTAAAAAAGTGATTTTTGGGCGAACTCGATTCAGTAGACAATGAAAAGAGGTGACTTTTAGGGTGCCCCTACCCCTGTAATATTCAAAGAAAGAAGGATCATTATTTTTCCCTTGCTAGGGCCTTCATTGCTCACAGGCAAGACCAGTCCCGCCTGCCAGTTTTTTACAAAACCTCTAAGTTTTGATAGGAGAGTGCTCTATGCCTAAACCTCTTGACCATGCAAATTGCTTCCCTGACCCTTCAATGTGAGAGACAAAAGTATTGGTTTTATCCCCACCAGTAGAATCTTCAAATACGACTTTACCCAGGTAAACAGGTAAAGGAACAGTTGACTTCTGGTCACGATGAAAGGAAGAAGAGAGTCAAGTACAACAGACAGGGAAGAATCATTTTCTTATGATTCCCTACAACCCGGGATAACAATATTTGCATCCGGAAAGGACAAAGTCGGAGAGGAAACAAAAATTAACTGACTTTTCTCTAAAACAAATGGAGGAGAAACTTGAAGGGAGGCCGAAACAGGGGCACAGTTATAGGGCATAACTACAGTGGGGGAGTCGTGAACGACAATTTTAGGGTGAGACCTGACGCACGGTTCTTGACTAAAACATTGATTAGTTAAAGTAGTCGCATAGGATTTATCAACCACTCTAGGAGATAGTTCACTAGTAGTCGAGCACTTTAACCAACCCGAAGAATCCACAGCCTCACGTTCCCAAGAATTTAAATATTCATAAAGAGTGGGAGAGTAGGTTTTGAGCTTACCTGAAAGAGTATCCAAGGGCTCGTCCTGGCTGTCCAAATCCGACGGATAATGTAAATCACCTGAACCAAAACTCTCCACAGTAGGGGAACTATCCGGCATGTTCCAATTGTTGTGTTCATCATCCACCTCCTCAATAATCTCCAACCCCTTACAGTCTCTGCGAAGGTGGCCCGTACATCAGCAAAGACTACATCGGAATGGAATTCTCATATAGTCTAGTCGTTGTTGAATCCGCTGACCTTGCCAATCAATTTCAATAACCTCTGGTAAACCACCATGAACGTCCATCTCCACTAAAAGTTTTCCAACCTTCCTTGACAGGGCTCTGAGAGATTGGTAATCTACTGAGATATAAGTACCCAAAGCATCCCCAATGGATTTTAGAGCTTCCTCATTCCATAGGTGAATAAGTAACCCTGGTAAGAGTACCCAGAGATGGCTCTGTGGGAAATAATTAGTTGCAGGGTCAAATGCAACTCTCCATCTCTTGAGCATGAGACTGCTACCTCCAAAAAAACAGCGGGAGGCCAATAAAAAATTAGTGTCCTCGGGAGAACGAAAGATAAACCCCAACCATCCTTTCGCAAGATATATAACCTCCGGTGTGTAGCCTAAGGTAGGGTTCCATGATTTTTCCATCAAAGCATGCAGAGGCTCTTATTCTAAATAATGGTAGGAAACTCGACCAACTAAGCCACAGAGAGCCATATGGCAAGTTTCTTCTAAGCCCACGTCAGAGCCAAGTAATAACTTCTTGGTCACTTTGTTTGGCTTCCAAAGATTGCGCTTAAAGCCTGAAGGGGAGGGATGAACTCTGACTTTACGCGAAAATCTCGACTGATATTCAACACTCTTAGAATCAAAACCAGTTCCAACTATATTGGCTGGCACCACAGTATAGTTGGACCCATTCTGTGCATTTTGTGAAAAACTGGGTAATGTCTGCAAGTCACCAGAAAGATTTATTGGAACCGAAGAAAGCGTTATGCCAGGAGAAGGTGGGGAAGAAGTAAAAATAAGCTTTCCTTCGGAATGCTTAAAAGAGTTATGACCTGTCGCGTGCCAATCAACCTCGTCCGAAGAGCCCATAAGTTCACTAACAAAAGGTTAAGTAGTGAAAGACTTACCCACAACAGAGAATAAGACACCTAGACTACACTAAGCAAAATACCCAAACCAGTTACCAATAATAGTAACGTGGAGAGAAGTAGAAGCTGCTTTGGATCAAGTACTACAAAACATTTAAACCAACAACTACAGAATTTATGAAGCATTAAACTACTCCAAGACTTTAATGACGGTCCCATACGAGTGACTATAGGAAGGGATTTGTCAAATGCTGCCAAAAAAAACCCAAGACAAGATGAAGAGTCTCTTCATCAAAACACCTTAATGGGTCAGACTAAAAGTAAGGATCACCGATAATAGTCACGCCATCAACTTTATGGTTCCCTCGAGCCCAAGCTATTGGTTCGGCTTCATTCGAAGTGAGTTCCCGCCATTTTGCCATTCAAAATAATGGTTCCTTCGCAGCAAACTCTATAGGGACATCGTTTTCATTCCAGGAAAGGTCATTTTGTTCATGGGTTCATGGAGTATGGCTTATGGAGTTGATTGGTAATATTTACTAATAATAAATTTATTACTAAAAATTATTATATAACTATAGTGCATAGAATTAAATAAAGTTTTGAATAAAAATAATAAAACTATATAGAATCAAATAAAGTTTTGAATAAAAATAATAAAACTCTATATAGAATCAGATAAAGTTTTGAATAAAAATAATAAAACTATAAATAATTTATTAAAAAATACCTAATATCAAAAAATGTTATTAATTTGGAAATAAGTTTGGAAAACATGATTTGTAATAATATCATTTTTCACTTTACTTAAAATTGTATTTGAACATAAAAATAATATAAATATAAATAATTTATTAAAAATTATTAATTGGGAAATAAGTTTGCAGATAACATGTTTTGTAATCGTATCCTCTTTCGCTTTACTTGAAAATTATTTTGTGCAAGCCCTCTTTATATGATCAAGTCTTTCACCACTACAATGACACATGCAAGAGCTACTTTACAATTTAAAAAAAATTTAAATGAAATTGTCTCCACATAAACGATTTATTATTGTTTCTTAAAAATGAAAAACTAACTAATGACTCGCATAATGTGGGCACCTCTTTGAATTAACAAACCAATTTCTTCTATTATAAATTCGTAACTTTACTATACATGACCTGGATGGCCACATTATTATCTACTCAACTATATAGAATAAATTATAAAATAAAGTTAATATATTATTTTATTAATATAAAATTATTGGATCGGATTCGCAACATGCTTGGACTTTCAGATAGGCAAGGCCCATACCAGGCTGGCCAATTAATCTCATCTCTTCAGTTTTATCTTTTCAAATACTAACTTTAACTCTTATTATTTATGAAAGATCAAAGGTAAAATGGATCCATTATCTTTGAAAAACTTGTATATGGAATTATTAATGCTACTAATTTAGTCTTAAACAATGAGAGATTCAAGAGTATAGAACATCAAGCAGTAATGAACGCGTTCATGGCATTTAAATAAATTTAAATAATATTAATATTAATATATAATATATAATAAATAAAAAGAGTAATAAAACCATAAAGATATACCTTTTCATAGGGTGAATATGAGATTAATTTTTATTATTCATATTAATCATTTATTACTTAATATATTTTTTTTAATTTTGTTAAAAAAATATAAATTTAGAAAATAAATAATAAAAATTTAAATTAAGTATTAAAAAAATAAAACTACGTTGTTTCATTTGAAAATCAAATATTTAAAAAATAATGGTGAATGAATTTTGTTGTTAAGATTGATTATTATGATCACAATTTTTTTTATTCTTTTGAATGATTCAATTGTTTGTTTGTTGGGAAAACTTTCTTGTTTCTATGATAAGAGACTTTTTCTCTCTTTGACTGGTAAAGTAGGTATACATACCCTACCTTTTCTAGATTTGAACTTATAACCTCTTTTGAAATAAGAAAATTTCAAAAGCTTTTGAAATAAGAAAAATCCAAAAGCTTTTGGAGAAAGGTTTAACGGAAAGCTTTTCAATACTAGAGAGAGATATATGAGTTTTGAAATTTACCTTATGAGATGGGTCTAGTGTAGATTGTATTGCATTCTAAAATGGCTAGGGATTATGTTTATCAAAAAGATTATGATGAGAAATTTAATTGTTGATTGAGAAATAATTATTATTTATGGGAGAATTAAATTTATGAGTTTGAAAATTAAAGCAAATGAATTTCAAAAATGAAAACTTTTAAAAGGAAAATTTATTCTTAGTTTTTTTATTAATTGTTAAGGAATCATGGAATAAATTATTTACATATGTAATTGTTAGTTATTATTAATTTTTATAGAATTAGAAATATATTATTTATCTTGGTTTTGTGTTTGTGAGTTATTAAAAAAAATATTTGATATTAAAAAGAATTTAAAGATATTTAATAATATTTTGTATATTTTTTTAAATTAAAAAATAAGTTAATTTTATAATATTAGAATCTTATTCTAAGTTAAAATATGATATCAAAAATTGTAATTTAAAGATTTGGTTTTTTTTAGCATTCAAAATAATTAAAAGGAAAATTGACATTTTTTATTTAAAATTTGATAATAATAATTTTAGATGGATAAAATTACAAATATTAATATTAACATTGAAAAATTAAATTACATTAAAGATATTATATATTTTTGCATTAAAAAATTAACAATTTAAAATTTCAATTTTAAGAAAAAATTTAGAACCCAATTATACTAATGGAAAATGCATCTACAAAATTCAAAATCATCTAAATTTTAACCTTCTTTATTGAGAAGATGTAAATTCTATCTAAAATTGTATTAAATCTTTCATAAACAAATGTATATTGAATTAAAATAAACTATAATATTAGAAAACTGTAAATATACATTTTTTTTTAATTTATTTATCATCAAAATAATTTTATTTTATCCTTCCTATCAATGCATTGCATTTGGTAATATTTCTTATAACTGTAAATATATTTTTATTTATCTATTTATTATCAAAATAATTTTATTTTATCCTTAGTATCAATGCATTGCATTTGGTAATATTTCTTATAACTGTAAATATATATATATATATTTTTTTATCATCAAAATAATTTTATTTTATCCTTCCTATCAATGCATTGCATTTGGTAATATTTTTTATAAGTGTAAATATATTTTTATTTATCTATTTATTATCAAAATAATTGTATTTTATCCTTCATATCAATACATTGCATTTGGTAATATTTCTTGTGGCTGCATTTGATTTGATAATGTGAAATATTTTTACTTACCCCTGCATTTGATTTGATAATGTGAAATATTTTAGTGTGATAGATGCTCTCAAACATCAAATCATATTTTCAATAAAATGGTGTAATACATTTTTTAATTTATTTATTATTAAAATAATTTTATTTTATCTTTTTTATTTGGTAATATAATACATTTTATATTTTCATTAAAATTGTATAATGAATTTTATTTATTTAATATTAAAATAATTTTAATATCTTTTTTATTCTACATTTGATTTGACAATTTGAAATATTTTTTAATGTGATAGATGTTCTCAAACATTAAATCATATTTTTAATAAAATGGTGTAATATATTTTGGGCTTAATGGTTAAGAATATGTGTTTCCTCTTAAGAAGTCACAAGTTCAAAATCCAGATGAGATAGGATATGTATACTTTACCAATCAAATCATTGGGTGGAGGAAGATCCTTGTCCCACAAACAAGAAGATCTCATCCACTAATTTGATGTGGCTTGGACCTTAAAAATAAATTATAATTATTATTATTCAATAATATATTTTATTTATTTATTAAAATAATTTTATTTATCCTTCCTATAAGTTATTTTTACTGAAGATAAATTTCAGTTATTTTTACTGAAGATAAATTTCAGATCAATCTAGAACTCTGATCGATGGTGCTGTTCTGTTTGCTCCTACTCCCATGCTTTCAAACATCAAATCATGCTTTCGTTACACTCTTAATGAATCTTATCCATTTAGTATTAAAATAATTTTATTTGGTGCAAACCTAACACAGATTTTTCCAGAGAGAGTAAATATGGTTTAAATTTTTGACTCAGTCCTCCGTGTGGGATGGGTAAATTTCTTGCAGAAGCGCGAGGATCAAACCAATTCTAGAGAAGCGATATGAAGCCAAAAAGCGTGTACAACCTAATTGTTGGATGTGTGTGCACCAGTACAGCCATGCCTAGCAGAGAATTGAAAGTGATGCGAACTGTCTCTTGGAGCGGATTTGAACTACATAATCAGAATTTATAATTTTAAGTTTAGATGATTTGCAAGTCTTTTCCAAATCCTCTTGCTTTTAGTTAAACTTAATTCATCATCTCTTCCGAGAAAAATAAATAACAATAGAACTTTATAGTTTTATAATGACATTTTAATAGATTTGCACGCAGTTAAATATGCAAATCGATTACCATAATCCTGCCTCTTCACGCTTCCCTTTTGACCCATTATCAGATTTCCTATTTCTGGTTTTCAAAACTTAGTTTTGCAGAACATTAGGCGGTGCCACTGTCAATTTTACAGCACGCGAGAAAGAAATATGCCATCTACAATGGAAGATGTCCTGACCTATGAGGCGAAGGCGAATGGTGTTGAAAAGCTCATGTCCAATGGAATAAACCATCTTCAAGTGCAGGATACATATATCCTGCCTCCCAGTGAACGGCCCCGGTTGTCTGAGGTCTCTTACTCTGAGAGCATTCCGGTGGTGGATCTCCAGGACCTGGATGGCCCTAACAGAACCAGGGTAGTCCAAGAAATCTGTCTTGCATGCGAGGAAGATGGTTTTTTCCAGGTATATCATACTTCGATACCCTTGCTTTCCTTTTAATATTTCTAGATTATCCTTCAATCACACCAAAAAGGTCTTAATGTTACAAATTAAGCTTGCCATGGAACCTTAAATTCTAGGATATTTCTTATCAGTTTTCTCATTTGTAAAGTTTTTCAGGCTATTACTTTCAGATTTGCAGGATATTTGATCTATATTTTTATTGCTAGTCTATTGATGATGTGTTAATGGATTCTGTTAGAGCTGTAGTGACTGGTTCAAGTTCCATATCTGAGTGTATGTACTGTTTTTTTCTGGCCAAATATGTTGTGGTTGATATGATTGAGTACAGATAGTGAACCATGGCGTGCCAGAAGCAACCATGAAAAGCATGATGGAAATTGCCAAAGAATTCTTCGAAATGCCTGTGGAAGACCGAGCATGCCTCTATTCAGAGGACACGAATCAGCGGGTTCGGCTTTCAACAAGCTTCAATATTAGCAAAGAAAAAGTGCTTAACTGGAGGGATTATCTGTTGCACCCATGTCATCCTCTGGAGGAATTCATCGACTCTTGGCCTGAAAAACCTGCAGCCTACAGGTACTCGATCAATTACACGCTGTTAATCTTCTTAATAGCTGTCGAACTGTTGAAAAGATTGGACAGGCTAGGAATTGAACTCAAACCTGTCCCAAGATTGGGGAGGCTAGGAATTGAACTCGAACCTGTCCCAAGATGCTATGTTTATAATTCTCTGTTTGAAATTCTTGAGTGTCTGGTCTGTGTGATTAGCGATTGGCATCCCAAGATGCTATGTTTATAATTCTCTGTTTGAAATTCTTGAGTGTCTGGTCTGTGTGATTAGCGATTGGCATTTTGGGCCTGCCCCATTCCGTCTGCATCAGAAACCAGCACCTGGTTTTAGTCAGTTGGCTGCTCTCCACTGAGCTACATGCCCTCCTGATGATGGACAATCTCCGATTAGTGTAGATTGGCAGGAAGATAAAGGGCCAACTTCTAGCCCTTTTTCCTTTTCGGTTCGGCTTAAAACGACTGGACTGGAAGCCAAACGGGTGAACGGGCATTCAGTGTGGATTAGTAGTAGGCTCATGGTCATTATTTTAGCTCTTTTAAAAAAAAAATCGGCTTAAAATGATGGGCAGCCAATTTCTGGTTGTTTAGGGAAATTTTTAATGAAATTGCAAATATTGCAAATCTGAACAGTAAGATTTCTGTGGGAGGGATTGTTTGGAGGATTTGGAATATCCACAGTATTTTTCTGTGGGAGGGATTGTTTGGAAGATTTTGAGGATCCACAGTATTTTTATGAAATTGCAAATATTGTAAATCTTATTATTGTTTAGGGACATTTTTAATGAAATTGCAAATATTGCAAATCTGAACAGTAAGATTTCTGTGGGAGAGATTGTTTGGAGGATTTGGAATATCCACAGTATTTTTCTGTGGGAGGGATTGTTTGGAGGATTTTGAGGATCCACAGTATTTTTATGAAATTGCAAATATTGTAAATCTGAATAATAAGATTTCTGTGGGAGGGATTGTTTGGAGGATATGGAGTATCCACAGTATTTTCCTGTGGGAGGGATTGTTAGGACGATTCGGAGGGTTTGGAGTATCCATGGTGGAGGGATTGTTAGGACGATTCGGAGGGTTTGGAGTATCTATGGTATTTTTCTGTGAGAGGGATTGTTTGGAGGATTCGGAGGATCCACAGTATTGATTATGGAAGGTGGACGTTTGATTCCATATTCATAACCCATCATTAGGACATCTAAGTTTCAAATCCATATCAGGATCCATCATCCGAACATCTAAGCCTGGGTAAAGATAAACCTGAAATTATCAAGACATCTAAGTTTCAAATCCATATCAGGACCCATCATCCGCAGATCTAAGCCTGGGTAGAGATAAACCTTAAATTGCAAATATTAACATGGGTCATCTGAAATTGCAAATATTAGCATGGGACATCTATGACAGTAGGATAGTCGGCCAACATTTTAGCCCTTTTCCCTTTTCCGTTCAGCTTAAAATGACTGGAAACCAAAAGAGTGGGGTGATTTAGTGTGAATTGGCAGCCAAACAGGTGGAGTGATTTAGTGTGGATTGGCAGTAGGATAACCGGCGGGGGGATTTTTTTATGGATTCTTTTGTTTGTCGAAATTGAAAATATTAGTATGGGACATATAGATTGTATAATCCGATTGTAATAGGTGATTTTGAGACTGCTAAATTTATCTGCGCCTTCATAATCTGTAACTTTGAGTGTATTTAATGGCAGAATTCGGTAAATTCAGCAAATATTGAATTTGAGTCGATTTAAATTGTAGAATTCAGTAAATTCAGCAAAGATTGAATTACCGGATTCAATGTAGGGCAAATTAAAAAAAGCCCAAATTCTTGAGACCGTTATCCACACGGTGTGGAACGATATTCCAACAGCAACAATTACTAATCTTGCCTATGCTTTTGTTACAGAGAGATCGCAGGAAACTACGCTGCGGAGATGAGAGCTCTGATTTTAAGGCTGATGGCTGCCGTTTCTGAAGCTCTAGGTCTGGATTCCGATTATTTGAATAGAATTTTCGGAAAACACAGCCAACTCATGGATATAATGTACTATCCTCCATGCCCGAACCCAGATATTACTCTTGGTACACCACGCCATTCAGATGCACGTGGCATCACTGTTTTAATGCAGGGCAATGTCAGTGGCCTGCAAGTACTCAGAAATGGAAAGTGGGTTGCTGTAGAACCCATACCAAACGCTTTCGTTGTCAATATGGGAGATCAACTACAGGTATTTAACAAAAACTAGAGCAGATCCAATATTTTTTCCCCTCCTAAAATTTTGACAATGTTATTATTAATGCTAATAATTTGTCAGGTCGTGAGCAATGGGAGATTCAGGAGTGTGGAACATCGAGCTGTAACGAATACGTCTACTGCACGAATATCAATTCCTACGTTTTATGGCCCTTCAGAGGAAGCCTTCATTGCTCCTGCAGACTCCCTGGTTGATGAACAGCATCCGGCTCTGTACAAAGGATTTAAGTTTGGAGAATTCATGAAAATTTTCTGGAGTCAGGAATTAAAGAATAAGACAGTGTTGGATCATTTCAAGATCGAATATCCAGAGAATAACGGTAAATGAAATTTGTTGTTGAAATTGACCCAGGGGAGCCATCATCAACATTATCAGTATCGTTGTACCATACAATGGCCCCATTGTCCTCTGCCCTTTGTCTTTGGACACTCGCATTAGGATGGCCACAAGTCAATTCTAATGCAAGGATTCGGCTCAGAGGCTCCCAAAAATAAAGGATAATGTAAGGATGAATAAAAGTATTATATAATTTCAATTATTAAATATATTTTAATGCGTATTTCTGATCCATTTAGATTCATTTTAATCTTCTTTTATATGAATTAAAGAGGGATTAAATTATGTTAAGATAATGTTAGCTATATTATTTATATATTTTTAGTAGTTTCTATATGGAATGGAATTTATATGGAACTATCTATATATGGAATATGTAAAGAAATTTTTGAATTGCATTTTTGTGTTTTAGAAATAGAAAAGTTTTCAGATTTTCAAAACAGTGTTATTTTTATGTTTTACCTTCTTTATAAAAGAAAAGAAAAATGTAAACGATGATTTCTTTTCAAGTAAAAAAACTTTCAAATGCAGGGAGGAAAGTGAACAATGATTCCTTTTCAACTTAAAAAAAACTTTCAATTGCAGGGAGGGGACTGTTATCTATATGTTTTTAGATTCTTTAATTGCAGGGAAGAAAAACTTTCAAATGCATGGAGGAAAGTGAACAATGATTTCTTTTCAACTTAAAAAAAACTTTCAATTGCAGGGAGGGGACTGTTATCTATATGCTTTTAGATTCTTTAATTGCAGGGAAGGACAGTGTTATTTCTATGTTTTTACATTTTTTATAAGAGGAAAAAACAAAATAAATAATGATTTATGTTTTTACATTTTTTATAAGAGGAAAAAACAAAATAAATAATGATTTATGTTTTTACATTTTTTATAAGAGGAAAAAACAAAATAAATAATGATTCGATGTAAAAACTTTTTTCTTCTTCTTTACAAAAGTTAAAAATAAAATAAATAATGATTCTTCTCAATGCAAAAACTTCTTTGTTTGAATTTTTTATATATATGTGGAATATCTTTATGTGTGTCTTTAAAAAAAACATATTTTTTAAAAAATATGTATATGACAACATTTGGATGGAGGTCTTATAGCGAGTAAAAAACAAAATAAATAATGATTCTTCTTCAATGCAAAAACTTTTTTGTTTGATTTTGTTTTATGTATTGGAATATCTTTATGTGTGTCTTTAAAAAAACATATTTTTAAAAAAATATGTATCTCACAGTAGATGTTTTATAGTTTTAAGAAGATAAATTGAGAATTAAAATAAATGTAAACTATATTTTATTATGTAAGGTTTTTAATTTCAGGGTCTTAATAAAATTATAAATATCTTTTAATCTCTTACTGAAATAACTACAAATTAGTTTATAATTTTTTGGGGGGTTTCTTATATCAGAAATAAAGAACAATAGCATAATAACAACATTAACAACATAATAATGATAGATCAATTAGTAAAGTATATACCTGGACTTGCAGGTATGTACTGCAGTTCAGAAGGAAGCAAAAATGAACAACAAATTGGCAATAGATACCATCTTGGATGGATTGACAGATTCAGTGAAATCTAAGGTGGGATCATGTGCATCATCAAAAGAGTTTTGGGACAAGCTACAAGACCTTTATGCAAGGGAAGAAGCAGAAGAAAAAAAAGAAGTTGAAGCAAATTACAACATCTCAGATTTCAAAGAAGCAAATAGAGGTCAGTTCTTTTGCTTTAATTGTGAAGGAGTAGGACATGTTGAATTTGAATGTCCTCATCCAAAGATTGAAAGAGATGACACTGAAGAAGAAAATTTCAATGAAAAAGAAGGAAATCATGAAGCATAAATTATTCAACAAGAAGATGAGAATCTTAAAAAATTGAAGCATGTTGAGATTGAAAATAGCAAGCTCAAAGACACACATAGAAAACTAAGAAGTAAATTGGGTAGTTGTGAAAAGACAGTTGTAAACTTGAAGAAACAATTAGAAGACTTTGAGAAACCAAGAGAAGAAACCGTTTCCTTGAAAACTCTACTCGAAGAAGAAAGAAGAATAGGAGAAGTAAAGAATGTCCAAATGATGAAGAAAGAGGAAGATTGTGAGAAACTTGAACAAGAAGTTGTCTCATTGAGGAAGAGCTTGAGAAACTTTCAAGTGTCAAAAGACTTAACACATCTTGGATTCATAGGTGAAACTTCATACAAAGAAGATGCAAATACCAACAAAAAGGTTGAAGAAAGAGCTACACGGACAGTTGATGAGAAGTGGACCAGGATACCAGAAAGAATGAATGATTACAAAAGAAATGAATATCCAAGAAGACCTTCTACCTTCATGAATCAAAGAAGCTTCAATCAATATAAAGAAAACTACATAAGAGTAGATCATGAACCCAGATGGACTACATCATAAAGAAGGTCACTTACTCCAAGGTATCAAAATTTCTTTCTTGGTCATTGTTATACTTGCAAAAACTTTGGACATAATGCAATTAATTGCAGAATCAATGAAAGGAACAAGTATGCAAGAAACATGAATGGTGTAAATAAAAGATATGGAAATAATCGTGGATTTGTCAACATAAGTTATAACTCATTTTCCCCATTGATGGACAAAAATATTGTATGCTACAAATGTAATTATCTTGGTCACAAAGCACGAGATTGCAGATATATGAATGAAGATGTCCCTATGCCAACCACAGTATGGAGAAGGAAAGAGATTTCAAACAATAAATATTGTCGAATAGTATTGATCGTTGAAGAATGTAAAGAAGAAAATGAATGGTACATAGACAATGGATGTTCTTCACACATGACCGGGGATCAAGACAAATTCATCATCTTGAAGAGAAAGGGTGGCAATGTTGCATTTGGAGATGACTCATCTGTCAAAATACTTGGAGAAGGTGTAGTAGACCTTGGAAGCAAAAATGTAAAAAAAAAGAATGTCCTATTGGTTGAAGACTTGAAGCATAATCTACTCAGTGTTAGTAAAATGTGTGATCAAGGATATACTCTCACGTTTGACTCATAAAGATGCAAAATCAAAGAAGAAGGTTCAGGAAGATTGGTTGCAACGGCAACAAGAAGACCAAGTAACATATATGTCCTAAAACCATGAAAAAGCTCCAAGGAAGAAAGAGACCATAAAAATGAAGTGTTATTAAGTGCTATATGTTCAAGTGGAGCAGCCCCAAAGAAGAGAGTTACCTTTTGCCATGAAACTCAGAGGGAGAAACCCCACCCTTTGCCATTGATGTCAAAGGGGGAGAGAAATTGGGATCATGATGATAGGGGGAGCATGAGTGTTGCCATCAATGACAAAGGGGGAGATTGTTGGAAGATTGGTTGTTGTCATTGATGTCAACCCTAGTCATTGGTTTTGGACCCCAATATTGATGAAGGTATTTGGACATGAAGGACAGTGCACATGCAGATACAACACCCATGGATGGATAGTATACATCATGTTGTTTCCGGTGGTAGGTGTCACGTCACATGGATCCTCGTGGTTGAGGAGAAAAGAATTTTTGAAGATGACAAAGTGAATTGAAGAAGGAAGTACAGGTCGACCCTGAAGATAATTAAATAAAAGAATTACAAAATAAGAAAGTGTCAGGTCGGCCCTAATGTTAAAAGGAAGTGACATAAGGGTATAAATACATATCATTATACATTCATTTTATACACACAAGTCGAATTTCAGAGGAAATCTGAAGTAAAGAAGGTCGGATTTCAAGGGAGGATGAAGTCTTTTGGTGATGTGCTCTAAGGTATGTTATTTACAGGTCATATTACCATTTTCGCTATAAATTTTTTTATAGAACGATTCAGATGGTGAAATTGATATCGTATTGAGAAGACATATCTAGGTACCTGTGGTATAAAATTCAGCCTTTTATTTGTTATAATTTTGGAGATACACTATGTGGAAGATAGGGTTTTTGATTAGTCCTGAAGTTAGTCATAAACAAGTGTTCCGGGTAAAAAAGTCATAACTTCTTCATAGAGAATACAAATGAAGTGAGACCAATTTCATTGGAAAGAGTACGGGTTGTAGTTTCTTGTGTGCAAGTTTCAGAATCTGATGTTAAATATTGAGTGTGGGGCATTATGTACAAGTTCGCTCTCCTGAATAAACCAGAATTGAATAAGGTCTACCATTCTCTCTATAACTTCTTTTTGGGGAGGATTCAAGGAGTGAAACTTGGAGAAGTTTCAGTGAATACATTGAATAATATTATCTACAGGATCAGAGTATTCCAAGAATTGAATAATTGCAGAAGTGGAAAAAGTCTCAAGAAGCTTTATCAGGTTCTATGTGATGGTTGGTTGTGTTAGAATATAATGGATGTGCTCATTTAACCATAGACAATATCACTATTTTCACCCAACCATAGGCCGAAGCCACCCCCGAGCACCTTAACCTTGACAGAGAATCATTCTGGAAGCAAACCCTAAGATAGATAGCCAAACAAAGGTGGCACATCTTTCTCCAAGGATAGTGCACCAAGCAAGAGTAACAAGAGCTGATCAGAGAGTCCAAACCATAGCCAAGAGATAGTCCAAGCCAAAACTGAAATATGCTAGTTGCAGTAGCTACAACAACAACTCTCCTCCAGACTTGGGCACAAACTGGCCAACTGCAATACGCACAAGTGCTACTTCTGCAGTTCTGAGAATGCTGGCCAGAATGAAGATTGGCCTCCTATATTTATACTAAATCTGGCAGACTGTCTGGGCCGACTTCTCATTTTGGGTACTAATTCTTTAGTATATATTATTTCCTTTATCCGACTTCTTCTCTTGGAGGCTAATAACCTAATACAAGTCATTATCTTGACTCAACTTGTCTTCTAGGGTTATTAACCAACTAATTAGGGTTTCTTCTTGCTTCCCAAAATATTCTATTCTCGTCAGGTTTACACTGTTAAATTTGGCAGCATCGATAGTCATTCTCCAATGAGAGGCCATATGGGCCACCTTGAGGCTAGCCAGGGAGATTTGGAGAATCAACCAGTCTTGTGAGGTATTGACAAAAGCCAGGGGGAACGTACAACCTTTGTGAGTCGAACCAAAAGTCAAGACGAACAAGATGCTATGTGAGTCTAATGCAAAAGTCAGGGGGAACATACAACCTCTGTTAACATAGACAATCTAGTGAAAAAATCAAGGGGAACGTACAACCTCTGTGAGCATAGACAGACTAGTGCAAAAGTCAGGGGGAACATACAACCTCTGTGAGCCTAGTCAAACCTTGTGAGCCATGAGCAAAAGTCAAGGCATCTAGCAAATGTTAGGTTGAATATAAAATTCGTATGAGCTAGAAACAAATGATATTCCTAATATTGCAAATGATGCAAATGTATTGATCTAGTGCGTTGGCACGTGTAAACATTATCCACCATGAAGAGAATTTTGAATTGCCTTGTCAAGAGTTGTAACTAGAGTCTTAAGTCTAGTTCTATTTTAGAACTAAAGTGTAATGTTGAGTTGCAACTAAAGTCTTCAGCCTAGTTCTATTTTAGAACTAAAGTGTAATGTTGAGTTGCAACTAAATTCTTAAGTCTAGTTCTAAGTTCGAACTAAAGCATGTCAGTATCAAGTCTAGTTCTAAGTTTGAACTAAAGCATGCCAGTCTCAAGTCTAGTTCTAAGTTCAAACTAAAGTGTAATGTTGAGTTGTAACCAATCTCAAGTCTAGTTCTAAGTTCGAATTAAAGTATGAAGCTGAGTTATGACTAAAGCATGCATTCAGGTTATTATTTTGAGCCTCTCCTCTACCCCTCTTAAGCCTATATAAGAAGAGGTTGAATCCTCTCTTCAATACAGTTATGCAACACAGTTTTCATATGAAAGTTGAGGGTGAAGTAATAGAGGAGCACATTAGTGATAAAGAGGCAACATATCAGAGGTGTATTTCAGCAAGGTCTTTTAAGTCTTTGTCAGGTCAAAGTCATCTTGGCAAGCTCTTTGAGAGAAGAACATTCATGGTGGATATTTGTAAGAGATCTTACATTATTAATGCAATAAAGGAATATTGTTTGATGGGGTTTTTCTCCCTGTACAGGGTTTCCCCGGGGTATATGTGTTGTTGATGTGCATGTTTACTTATCTACATAGTTATTGCTATTTGATTATGATTTGGAATTGTTGAAGTATATTAAGCTGGAATCAAAGTATTGAAGAAAATAAAAGAATTAATCCGCAGAAGAAATCAAGCTCATAATTTAACATGGTATTAGATATTAGGGTGTGTTAAACGTGTTGAAGTGCAGTAACAAGTACACACAGATCCAAGCAAGCTTGATTAAGTTTCCAGTGTGATGACCATGGCATCCTCCATTTCAGTCAGGGCCGAGAATAGGCTCGAAGGAGCTACCAACTTTAATGTGTGGAAGATTTGTATAACAAATATCTTGCAATAGCATGATCTTGAGCAGTATGTGACCACAGTGGTGGAGGAACCAACGAATAATGCAGGAAGAACAACCATCAGGAAGAGTCAAGCAAAGGCTAAGCAAATCATCTTTGACTCAGTCAAAGACAGTATAATGTCTGTAATGACTTCGTTGATGATTTCCAAGCACTGTATGGATACCTTGGTGCATTTGTATAAGAAATAGGCTCCAAGTCAGAAGAGGACACTTAAGCACAAGCTTAAGTATTTGAAGATGGAGAAAGGTGACTCAGTGGCATATTTCTGTTCCAGGATAGCCCAAATCAAAGATCATCTTTTGGTCACAGCGGTGACAGTGGACGATGATGATTTAGTGCAGGCCATTTTTTACGGTCTTCCTTCTTCATGGAAGACCTTCTTATCCAATGTAAGTGGGAGAGAGATTTATCCCATGTTTGAGAGGTTATGACATGATTGCCTCCAGGAGAAGAGTCGCACAGCTACCAGGAGCGAGCCAACGAAAGAAGAGCACTCAGCTTTAGTATCAAGATTCAAGGGAAAGAAGAAAGGCTCTTAGTGGAAACCAAACACCAAAGGTACATTCAAAGGAAAGAATATTGATACATCTAAGATTAAATGCTTTAGTTGTAATAAGTTGGGTCATTTTGATAAAGATTGTTGGTTTAGAAAGAAATATCCTAGGAAAGGGAAACATCATGCCTCAACTGTCGAGGATGATGAATCCAAAAGAAATCAAAAAAGTCCTTCTAATGAGAAAGAAAATAGGAAAGAATATTATTTGGTTTATGCCTTATCCATTTCAGTTTCCACGGGGCCGAAAACTTGATTAGTAGACAGTGGTGCATCAAAGCACATGACAGGGTACAAGGAGATCCTCTTAGATTTCGAGACAAAATCTTTTGCAGAGCAGGTCGAGATTGGGGATGAAAAATGTTACAAGATAGAGGGAGTAGGCTCTATCTCCTTCAGATTGGAATATGGGGCTAGACTTCATGTTGATGAAGTATTATATGTTCTAGGGCTCAAGAAGAATCTACTTTTAGTTGCAACCCTTCAGGACAAGGGATATTGGGTGATCTTCAAGGACAGGAAGGCACTACTATGGGCTAAAGGTAGCCACTTAAGTATAGTAGAACCCATTGGAACTCGCAATGGAGGATTGTACGTCGTGTGAGGACAGTTAGTTCAGGAATTGGCTCATGATGCGGCTAGCTCCAGCGAGTTTTGGCACAGAAGACTTGGACATCTTCATTACAAAGCTCTTTCAGATCTAAAGAACATGGTATGTGGCATGCCCTCTATTTCTCTTAGTAAAAATTAAATTTGTAAGGGATGCATACTAGGTAAAACTATAAAGAAAGAATTTCCTAGTAGTGACAACAGAGCTCAGGGCATCTTAGATCTAGTTCATTCTGATGTATGTGGTCCCATGTCATCTCCCTCACTCAGTGGTTGTTTGTATTATGTCATTTTTATTGATGATTACTCAAGAAAATGTTGGATATATTTTCTTAAAGATAAAAGTGACACATTTGATAAATTCAAAGAGTATAAAGATTTTATTGAAAAGAAGACAGAGAAACACATAAGAATCCTTAGAACAGACAATGGAGGAGAGTTTGAATCTCTTCAGTTTGAAGATTTATGCAAGTCAGCAGGAACCAAGAGACAGTTGACCGTGCCATATAACCCTCAGCAAAATGGTATTGTTGAGAGCAAAAACAGGACTATTTGTGAGCCAGCGAAAGCAATGATGTTTGACCAGGATCTACTAAATTATTTATGGGTAGAAGCTACCTCCACTGCCATGTATATTCATAACAGGTGTCCACATGCTATCTTGAAGGACAAAACTCTTGAAGAGGTCTTCTCAGGGATGAAACCTGAAGTAGGGCATCTAAGGATATTTGGATGTCCTGTGTATATTCATGTCCTTAAGGAAAAGAGGACAAAGATGGAAGCCTCGGGCAAGAAAGGGGTTTTTGTGGGGTACAGTGAAAACTCCAAGGCTTATGGGATTTATGTACCAGGTTAGAGGCACATAGAGGTAAGCATAGATGTGACTTTCCATGAGGAAGCCGCATTTAAGAAATCCAAAGAGCTTCAACAGGATTCAGAAGCAGTTCAACCATCTTCACCCTCTTCTGAAAATGAAGAGTAAGATGATAAGAGGGAGGAACCTCGTGAAGGGCCAAGTAATGAGCCCCTAGAACCCGTTGAAGTGTTAGAAAGAAATCTTGAAGAACCTCCAGCCAAAAGGAAGCCAGGGTGGCTTAAATAAATAGTGCGGGAAGGAGAAAGGATAGCTTCTCCCAAAGGAACTTTCAGGGAAAGGAAGAGGCATCATAGGTTTGGAGGCTATGTTTCACTGATGAGCAACATTAGTGATGCCGAACCTTCTTCATTTGAAGAAGTAGATAAATTACAAGTATGTAAGAATGTCATGCTTGAGCAATATAGGTCTATTATAAAGAACAATGTTTGGGACATTGTGCCAAGGCCAAAAGACAAATCAGTGGTTTGTTCCAAATGGATCTATAAGATCAAACATGCAACTGATGGAAGTGTGGAAAATTTCAAAGAAAGATTTGTAGCCAGAGGATTCACTCAGAAAGAAGGAATCGACTACGAAGAGACTTTTTCTCCTGTAGCCAGGTATACCTCCATTTGAACTATTATTGCTTTAGCTTCCGTTCTTGGTTGGAAGCTACATAAGATGGATGTAAAAACAACATTCTTGAATGGAAAGATTGAACGGGAGGTCTTTGTGGAACAACTAGATGGTTTTGTACTGCATAACAAAGGCACTCATGTATGCAAGCTAAGGAAGGCCTTGTGTGGTCTTAAGCAGGCTCCCAGAGTTTGGTATGACAGGACTGATGGCTTTCTTAAAAGCCTGGGACTTTCAGAAAAGTGATGTTGATGAAAATCTGTACTTCAAGGTAAGAGGTAACCAACCTGTTATACTAATCATGTATGTTGATGATCTCTTTCTAACATGAAATGAAGGGCTAGTAGCCTGGTGTAAGAGGGAGTTAACCTCAGAATTCGAGATGAAAGACTTAGGCTTGACGCATTACTTCCTAGGATTGGAAGTGTGGCAAAGAAAGGGCGAGATATTTCTGGCACAAGGAAAATACACAGTGGATGTACTAAAGAGGTTTGGTATGATGGATTGCAAATCCATGTCTACTCTGATGGTTACCAACCTGAGGAAGCTGCATGATTTTGATACAAGTTCATATTTGGTGGATCCCACCATGTATAGGCAGTTGATTGGATCATTGATGTACGTGATCCACACTAGGCCATATATATGCTATGTAGTGATTGCAATGAGTCAGTTCATGACTGAACCGAGACAGAGACACTGGGTGGCAGAAAAGCGCATCTTGAGATATCTCAGAGGGACCATTACTTATGGTATGAGATATACATCCAGTGGTGGTTTATTTCTGCATGGGTATGTAGATGTTGACTGGGCAGGAAGCCCAGTGGATCAAAAGAGTACTTCTGGATATTGCTTCAGTTTAGGATCTGCTATGATCTCTTGGTCAAGCCAGAAGCAGGGATCCATTGCATAGAGTACAGCAGAGGCTGAGTACATTGCAGCAAGTGATGCTAGCAAGGAAGCAATATGGCTCAGAAAATTGGTTTCTGGGTTGTTTGGTGACAAGCTCGAGACGACGATGGTTCACTGTGATAATAAAAGTTGCATAAAATTGACAGAGAACCCGATATTTAATGACAGGTCAAAACATATTTACATGAGGTACCACTACATCCGAGACTTGGTCCAGAGAAAAACTGTAAAGTTACAGTACATAGCCACGAGTGAGCAGGTAGCTGATATCCTGACCAAGCCTCTGACCCCGAGAAAGTTTGTGCAGCTAAGAGGCAAGCTTGGTGTGGCTGAGAATGACTCCCTCGCTGAGAGGGAGTGTTAAATTTGGCAGCATCGACAATCATTCTCCAATGAGAGGCCATATGGGCCACCCTGAGGCTAGCCAGGGAGATTTGGA
>ML781770.1:1012099-1028764 GCA_009831015.1 Picea engelmannii
GTATCCTCCTCTTGTTGTTCTTTTATACCAAAAATTATGAGGTTCAAGGCTCTTTTGTTACGCTCATGGTCCAATTCGATTAGCTTATTCATTTCCTCTTTGATGGGTTTGATATCCAATTTGTTTTCCATATTACTGAGCGTAAAATTGTTGGTTAGTTTTTCTTCTAGCTCTTTAATCATATCTCTCAAGTTGTGATTTTCTTCAACCTCTCCTTCTTGGGTTGATTGTTTATGTTTTTCCATTTCTTAAATTATATCCTTCATTGTCTGCAATTCACTCTTGAACCCTAAAAATCTATCCTCTATTTGAGTTTGAATGGTATCTTTAATTTTTTTATCAATCATTGTCTCTAGCTCTATTTGGAGTTTTACGTCTCTTTATTCACTCCTTTTTTCTATTGTTTCTAACTCTATTTGGATTTTGGCATCTCTCTCTTCTCCTTTTTTTTCTACTAATTCCATATAATCGTAAAGTGTCTATAGGGTGATTTTGGGGGGCCTCCCCTTCTTAAGATGAGTTTTTGGAATAGGCACTGGAGTGCTCATATTGAAAAGAAGAGAAAAAAGATGTAACAATTATTATTATGGATTGACTTTATCTCTCAAATCAACTTGTACTTATGAAACTTAAAATAAAAAATATATATGTAAATCTCTTTACTTAAAATTAAAATTGAATCAAATTAAAAAGTGACTCACCTCATTTCAGATGTCCAAATGCTCAACCCTTTGAAGAAGCCAAAAATAATAAAACGGCAGGAGAAACTACAAAGTTTATTCACGGTAAAAAAAAGTAAAAACTACAGAGGTTCAAAACCCTAGATATATAATCTTAGAAATAAAATATCTCCTAAAAAATAAATAAACAGAGAAGTATTATTCTTGTTAAAAATCCTAGATGTATAATCTTAGAAATAAAATATCTCCTTAAAAAATAAAAAATAAAAAATAAAAAAGTGTTATTGGGGTTGAAAACCCTAGATATATAATCTTAAAAAAAAAAAAAGTATTATTCCCGTTCAATTTCAAAAACACAGAGAACTAGTATGCTTGTTCCAAACTTTCCGTTCAAAACCGTAGAGAAATATTATTCCCGTTCAAAACTGTTAAAAAAAATATTAATTCATATCAATCATTTATTACTTAATATATTTATTTTAATTTTGTTAAAAAAATATAAACTTAGAAAATACTTAATAAAAATTCAAATTAAGTATTAAAAAATAAGACTGTTTGATTTTGTTGAAAAAATATAAATTTAGAAAATACTTAATAAAAAGTCAAATTAAGTATTAAAATAATAAGATTATGTTGTTTCACTTGAAAATCAAATATTTGGAAAATAATGGTGAATGAATTTTGTTGTCAAGATTGATTATTATGATCACAATTTTTTTGAATGATCTAATTATTTGTTTTATATTGTTGGGAAATTTTTAATAATAATAATAATAATAATAATAATTATCTATTTTTAAGGTTATGACTAAGCCATACATCAAATTGGTGCATGAGACTCCCTTATTGTATAAATTTTAAGAATGTATACATATCCTACCCTCTCTGGATTTGAACTTGTGACCTTTTTTGGAATAAAAAAATTGGAAAAACTTTTCAAGAAAGATTTACATGAGAGTTTTTTAATACTAAAGAGGAATATATGAGTTTTGAGATTTACCTTATGAGATGGGTCTATTGTAGATTATATTGTATTCTAGAACGGATAGAGATTATGTTTAACAAAAAGATTATAATGATAAATTTAGTTGTTGATTGAGAAATAGTTATTATTTATGGGATATTTGAATGAATTTCAGAAATAAAATCTTTTATGTTTAACAAAAATATTATAATGATAAATTTAGTTGTTGATTGAGAAATAGTTATTATTTATGGGATAATTGAATGAATTTCAGAAATAAAATCTTTTAAAAGGAAAGTTTATTCTCAGTTTTTTATTAATTGTTAAGACGTCGTGGAATAAATTATTTACATCGATTTTATGTACTTGTTAGTTATTATTATTTTTTATGGAATTAGAAATATATTATTTATCTTGGTTTTGTGTTTGTTATGTTTGTTAGTTATTAAAAAAAATTGATAATAAAAAGAATTTAAAAATATTTTTTATATATTTTGAAAATAAAAAATAAATTAATTTTATAAAAAAAAATCTCATTTTAACTTAAAATATAATATCAAAAAATTGTAATTTAAAAATTCAGTTTTTTTTCTTACCATTCAAAATAATTAAAAGAAAATTTGACATTTTTTATTTAAAATTTGATAATAAAGAAAATTTGACATTTTTTAGTTAAAATTTGACAATAATAATTTTAGTTTGATGGAATTACAAATATTAATATTTACATTAAAGATATTTAAGGATATTGAATATATTTTTGCATTAAAAAAAATAACAATTTAAAATTTCAATTTTAACAAAGATTTTAAAACCCAATTATAATGATGGAAAATGGATTTAAAAAAAATCAAAATCATCTAAATTTTAACATTCTTCATTAGAAAATTGCAAATTGTATCTAAAATTGTATTAAATTACATTGTCATATGCCTCAAGGCATTTATAACTAAAGACTCTTGCTGAGTTAAAAAAACAATTCTACATAAATGCCTTCTATGTTAGCAAGCTATATAAAAAAGATAATTGTTCCTTGACTTCAAAGGACATTTATTACAACTTTTAAATTTAAGATTGGTAAATTGTCCACTATCACAAATCTCTAAGATATATTTTCAAAAAAGTGTGATTATTCCATGAACTAAAAAGACACAAAAAAATGTGAAATTACATTTAAGGGTTAATATACAATCTCTCCACTCTCAAGAAAAAAAGAATTATATCCATGATACATGAGGGAGATCAACTATGTGCCCATCCTAAAAGATGGAAATGGTGGAGATGTCACACTCCAACCCCAATGTCTCTTTTAAAAGGAAAGTAACCAGAAAATTACCTCCTTAGCATAAGGTGATTACAATTGTCTAATGTCAAAAGTATCTTAATTAGAAATAGGTGTATCAAGAATAGCATGGGCTAAGTAGGACCCCAACCTACCTTAGTTAGTGATAATGACAAGAGTATATAACCAAAAGATTAGAACTAATTTATCCTTGAAACCCTTTCTTTTTTTTTTTTTTTTTTAAAACTAAAACTTTTTTGATATTTCAAAAAAGATAAACCTCTTAAAAAAACAAAAAAAAAATTAGTACTATTCCAAAAAAAACCTCTTAGAAAACAAATCCTATTGAACATGATCACAAAAATATTCCCCAAACTCCCAACAAAAAACATGATAGTGAAAAAGCTACCCCAAATATGAGCCAAATTTCACTATCACATTGCACCATGCTTCATGTGGTACCACCAAATTTCATTATTACATTGCACCATGATTTAGATGAGAAAAACTATTGTTATTTATACCATAAGTAGAGAGTTGACATATTTTTTAAAAGTTTAATTACTAATTGTCACCTCCAACGAGATCTATTTTTGTCAAATCGAGTTCTGTAGTCGATTAAAAAATAACATTATCTAATTTTAAAAAATAAAAAAATATTTTATTATTTCCTAAAAAAAATTAAATTAATAATTATTTTTTAAAATTGAAAAATATTTTATTATTTTTTAAAAATTAAAATTAAAAAATTAAATTAATAATTATTTTTAAAAATTGTAAAATATTTTATTATTTTCTAAAAATTAAAATTAATGATTATTTTCTAAGAACATTTAAAAATTTTGTATTTTTAAATAAAAATTCAAATAATTTAACCACAAAGTAATGAATGTTGTATGCTCAAACAAAGACTAATTAATAAATGATATATAAATTGAGATATACATTGTTTTGAAATACTTTTAATTCAAGGATATCCCAACTTATTTATTATTTATTATTTGATAAAAATTTCCCATTATTTTTTTTTTTCATTTTCCTTGATTTTAATTATATATTCTAAAACATAAATACATACTCTCAAACATCCAATCATATTTTCATTAGAAGACAATCGGGAAGAAGCCTCGCATCGTCTCCCAGTCTTGGATTAAGGAGTTGGCGCAGTCCATGATACTAAATGTGATGAAGATTCCACATTTTGGTCGTCACCAAGAAGTTAACGCTTGCATTAAACTCCTCTTGTCGTGCTACCATGGCGGATACATGTGGCTCAACCAGCGGATTACTGTGGATCCGGGGCTGATCCACCTGATTACAGGATTGAGCATGCAGGGACCCGACCCTCAATAGTTTTACCCAGGGAAGACCTCGGATCACTCCCTAGCACAATGCATCAAGGAGGCATACGGCGAAGTCGAGAAGGGAAAGCAAGGCTACAAGGTAGCCTCTATCTAGGATGGCGCAGTGTGCCTCGCTTTCCAACTCATAGCTGGCAAGCTCGTAAGAAAGAATCGCCCCACGTAGGTCACCGGGTTCGTGGTGGACCTTGCAGGGAAATGCGTGGAGGGAATACAGATGAATTGGGTGAGCTACCTCGTCAATGAGCTCAAGAAAGACTGTCGCGAAGCTCAGGATTAGGGATACGAGTTCCACTTTAGATGGTTGCTCGTATTGATTGTAGCAAAATGTGTATTCCTCAGATATACCTTTCCAGTGGGCTATCGTGCGCCTAAAACGGAGATCGTATGCAAAAGTTACGACCCCGGGAAATTGATGTACTAACTTACCCAAACGGGGCCCACATGACTTTTGGCGCTTCATATCCTAGGGTCAAGTTTTTGGATGTCTAGGGTTTTTGACATTCCTGTTTATTGTAAAAGGGCCTTCAAAGCCTCATTGTAATCATCTTCTTGCAAATGAGCACATCCGTCACATCTCTTCTCAGAGATAATCCACCACCATTCCAACAAGCTTGTTTTCGGTTGCATTTTACAGTTTCAGCTTATTTCCTTATTGAATAAAAAAACAGTTTTATTGTATCTCTATTGTTTTGTGTTAAGCATCTTTTAATAATTTGTATTCATTTCGCTATGCTCATAAAATCCAAATCAGTGGTATTAGAGCGGTCTGCTCATTGTCGTCTTAATGCATGTCCCCAACGAGGTCAAGGTACAAAGAATTGGGTCTCGAGCTTGTTTCTCTTGAGGAAAAAAGCTCTCGCACGCCCAAATGACCTCCCATGGTAGGAGAAAAGAAAGATGACGGGACATGATATCCTTTCAAAATGTTGCTTGAGGAAGCCCTCACGCAACAAAGGAACGAGTTGATGGATAGTTTCACGCAAATCCTTCGGTGGCTACCAACAGGTGACGCATCTTCCTCGAGCGGAGGTACCTCCCCCTTCAAGGTACAAATCAACTTCGATATTCCTCCATTTGAAGGTCAGATAGACACAGATGTTGTAGACAAGTGGTTGAATCTATTAGAAGGGTATTTTTCTATCCATACCTTTTCAAATAGAGAAAAAATTACTTTTGCGCTCCTCAAAACCGCTCCCCATGTCAAATATTGGTGGGAAACTTTCTGTGAGCAAAAGGAAACAGAGGAACCCTCATTATTTACGGTCACGACCACCTGGGAATCCTTTAGGGATGTTATTAAGGAACAATACTAGCCTGTCGGAAGTTATGATGACTTGTATACCAAATGGACCACACTGTGGCAAGAAAGAGACCAAGCAGTGCCAAATTTCACAAATATCTTCCATACCCTGCGCACCAAGCTGGGTATCAAAGATTTAGAGCGACATATGTTTCTCAAGTATCGCGGTGCTCTGCATAAATACATCCAGACCGAAATGGAATTTCTGGACATCTCGTCCTTGGGCGCGGCCTATAGATATGTCGTCAAAATCGAGCAGAAGCTCAAACAAAAGACGCGACAATTTAGGCATGGGAACCCCTCACAGTACAAACCAAGAAAGGGTGACTCCAACCTACAGAACAAAGAATGGACCAAATAGGGACAGTATCAGGACAACCAGTCCAAGCTGCAAGCAAAGAAGGACACCGGAAAGACAAAGAATGATACCGAGAAGTGGTGCGACTTCCATAAGAGCCCTTGGAATAACATTGTTGATTGCCGCTCAAAGAAGTTGTTGGTGGCCGAAGTGAAAGACTCTGAATCAGATGTGGGTTCTGACTCTGAGTCAGAACCAGAAAGGGGAAGGCGGATCATTGACGTGGAACCCAGTGTCATCGTTGCTACCACCAAGCTCCAGCCTGGTCAACCAGACGAACCAGAAGAAGGCGAGTGTCTTTTCAATTCACAGATGTGGGTAAAAGGAACCTCATTGCACTTCATCGTTGATAGCGATAGCCAGAAGAACCTCATCTCAGCAGAGGTCGTCAAGTGGTTAGCCCTACCGACAACGCCACACCCGCAACCCTATACCATTGGATGGCTTTGCCAAGGAAGAGATCTTTGCGTCAACCAACAATATCGACTATCATATGGAATCAAGCCCTTCAAAGACGAGGTATTGTATGATGTTGCTCCTCTCGAAGTTTGTAATGTTCTTTTGGGCCAACCTTATTTATGGAAATGTCATGTTGTATATGAGTCTAGGCCTCGTAGTGTTATTATTACTTTGAACAGGAAATTGTACAGGATACCTGAGGCAATCCCTCCTAGTGCTATTTCCTTGATCTCTGCCAAGCAATGCAGGAAGTTCATCTCTCAGACCGATAAATTTGTCTTCTTCGTGATTCATTCTCAGAGTAAGCGAAATATCGTAGCCACATCTAGGGCCTCCACAACCGATCTCTCCACACAACAGAAGCAAGTGGATAAGGTCATGGAAGAATACTCAGATATCTTCTCCTCTCCTACCGGGGTACCTCTGCACTGCCAGGTCAAGCATCCCATCAATCTGACCCCAGACACACTGCTACCCAATGTGTCGGTCTACTGCCTCTCTCTGTTAGAAAATATGGAGATCAACAGGAAGATCTAAGAACTTCTCCACAAGGGGCACATCCATCCTAGCTCATCACCTTGTGGGAGCCCAATCATATTGGTGCAGAAGAGATGGGACCTGGCGACTCTGCATTGATTACCGGGCCCTAAATAAAATCATGGTCTGGAACCGGTACCTGATTCCCCAAATCAATGACCTCCTTGATCAGCTCACAGGGGCCAAATACTTCAGTAAGATTGATCTGAAGTCTGGCTACCACCAGGTCCCAATAGAACAGATAGATGTATGGAAGACCGCCTTCAAGTCAAAAGAAGGTCTTTTTGAATGGTTGGTAATGCCCTTTGGTTTGACAAATGCTCCATCAACTTTTATGAGTATGATGGACGATATCATGCGACCTTTCACTAGTACTTTTGTAGTGGTGTATCTAGATGACATCCTCATCTATAGCAAGACTTGGGCGGAACACTTACAGCATATTCAGCAGGTTATGCACACCCTGCGGCAGCACAAACTATATGCAAACTTGTGAAAATGCTCCTTCGGCATGGACATGGTCCATTACTTATGCTACATCGTTGATCATCATGGTGTGCATGTGGATCCAACCAAGATCCAGGTCATCCGTGATTGGCCAGCCCCAAACACACTCACTGAGCTTCGGAGCTTCTTGGGCCTCACCAATTTCTATCGCAGGTTCGTGTTGGGATTCTCTCATATCGCATGGGACCTCAGCCAAGTAACCAGGGGTGGCGGTAAGGAAAAATTTGTGTGGGGCATGTCCCAACAACAAGCTTTGGATGACTTGAAGCAGCGTTTGTGCTTATCCCCAGTACTTTCATTATCGGACCTGCAGCATCCCTTTGAGATCAATATAGATGCTTCAGACTATGTTGTGGGCGTCTTTCTCACTCAACACGGCCACCCTGTGGCATATCATAGTGAGACACTATCATATGTTGTCCGTAAGTACCCTACTTACGAAAAAGAAATGTACTCCATTGTGCAAGCCTGCCGCCAGTGGAGACATTACATTCTGGGAAAGGAGACAATCATCCACACTGATCACAAGCCACTACAGTTCATGCAGACCCAAGGCAAATTGCAGAATGACCGCCATTATAAGTGGTCCACATACTTACAATAGTTCCACCTCAACATCAAGCATAAAACAGGAAGTACCAACTGGGTTGTTGATTGCCTCAGTCGACCTCCAGTCGTGGCACTCACCACAGTGCTAGACTCTTGTGGCCATGACACCTCTGGATGGACCCACCTCTATGAGACAGACCTTGACTTCTCCATCACCTACCAAATGTTTGGAGAAAACTCAGTGGTCGCTAATTTCCATCTTCAGGATGGGTTGTTGTGACATCTGCTCCATCTTTGTGTTCCATCAAGCGAGCGCTAAGCTGATTTGGGAAGATCACTACAGTCGGGTGGCAGGACACTTTGGCGTCGAAAAGACAGTGGCAGTGTTGCAGAAACATTTATACTGGATGAAACTTCGACAGGATGTCGAAAAGTATATCAGGTCATGCACTGCTTGCACTATTGCCAAATTGATCACTAAGAAACAGGGCATGTACACCCTTCTGCCTACTCCTGACAAGATGTGGGAATCCATCTCAATGGACTACATGGCGGGCCTCCCATTCACCAAGAGGGGCAATGACTGTGTTTTTGTGGTTGTTGATCGCTTTTCCAAGATGGCGATTCTAGTCACCTGCAAGAAGAACATCGTTGCAGAGGCCACTACCAAGCTCTTCTTTGGACACATCTGGGTACACTTTGGGATCCCACAAACCATTGTCTCAGATTGGGACAGTCATTTCCTTAGCACATTCTGGTTGAGCCTCTAGCCACTATTGGATACCAAGCTCACCAAATCTACTGCCTTACACCCCCAGACAGATGGCCAAACTGAGGTCGTCAATCAGATGTTCGTACATATAATCCCGTGCATGTACAAGTCCAAGCATCCCCACACATGGGATGAGATTCTTCCCTATGTCTAGCATAGCTACAACCAATCCATGCATAGCTCAACTAGTCATAACCCCTTTCAGGTGGGGTTCGAATTCCAACCATTGGGCCCCATGGATGTTACACTACCCCTAGCGACCACCTCGGTCGACTCGTTCCCTGCTCCACCAGAAGCTAACAAAGCCACTCAGTTCATTGAGTGGATCCAACACATCTCCCAACAGGTTCAGGATATTTTGCAAAAGTCCAATTCTAAGTTCAAGCAGCGCCATGATCAACATCGGGTGCCACATAAGTTTCAGGTGGGCAACAAAGTTTGGTTGCACTTGCAGAAAGAACGCCTTATAGAGCCCCATTGGAAGCTTCACCCACTCTAGTATGGGCCATACACCATCACCAAGGTTGTGGGTGACAATGCTTTTGCACTCAACATTCCCCCTTTCCTTGGCCTGCACCCAGTCTTCAACATGGCTCTCCTTGGCCATATTTCCCACCACTATTTGACACCTCAAAGATAGCAGAGCAGTTGACACCAATAGAGCTCAACCCTGACTGCATGCAACAGGCATCCAGTGATCATATTGTGGACACACAGATCAAGGGCACCCAATAGCAAAGGATCCAGCTTTATCGAGTTGTCAAAGCAGAGCAACTCATGCACCAAGGCAAGTGGCTCACCCGAGGCCAAATTCAGCAGAAATTTCCTCATCTGATGGGGGAACTCAACGCAATGGAGACCATTGCTTCCTAAGGGGGGAGGATTGATCCAGATGGATGTTGGTGGCCTCCCACCTATTCCAACTGGTTCATTTTGGCAGTTTTCCAGTTTGGCAGTTTTTTTCCTAGTTTTCGAGTCCCTGACTTGTGGGGTCATTTTGAGGCCCTAAACAGCGTTTTTAGGGCTCGCCACAATCCAAAATGCCATTTGGTACATTGCAGCAAAATTTGTAATCCTCGGATGGACCTTTCCAACGGGATATCATGCGCCTAAAATGGAGATCGTATGCAAAAGTTACAACCCGGGGAAGTTGATGTACTAACTTACCCAAATGGGGCCCACATGACTTTTGGCACTTCATCTCCTAGGGTTGGGTTTTTAGATGTCTAGGGTTTTTGACATTCCTGTTTATTGTAAAAATGCCTTAGAGTCTCATTGTAATCATCTTCTTGTGAATGAGTGCAGTCGTCACATCTCTTCTCAGAGATAATCCACCACCATTCCAGCAAGCTTGTTTCTGCTACATTTTACAGTTTCAGCTTATTTCCTTATTGAATAGAAAACGAGTTTTATTGTATATTTGTTGTTTTGTGTTAAGAATATTTTAATAATCTATATTCATTTCATTCTTCTCATAAAATCTAGATCACTCTCCTAGCCTATGAAGGCTTGACATCACCACACATGTGGCCCTTATGATGTATTTTTTCATTTTAGCATTTTGTAAAGGCTAAATAAGGGGTCAACCCCACTTCTAATTAAATTTTGTTATGTGATGTGGACAAACCATTGAGTTTAGCCTCATATAAAAACTTCAACGCTCACTTTCATTTGGATCATCACAATTTGCTCACACATTGTGGGGTTGCACTTCTGAAATTTTTTCCCTTTTTAGTTCTTTGCCTCTTTTCTCTTATGTGCTATGTGTGAACGAGGTTCATTTGTGGATGGTTTTCTCATTTGGATGGATATTTTTTGCATTTAGGGTTTGATTATCTTGATTGTTAGGATCAACTAAGTAATTTTCTGCAATTTTATCTTATCTTGTAAATTTTAATGGTTAAATTGATTTCTTGTTGCAAGTCTCATTATTTGGTTGAAACCCTAAGAGGAAGACATAAGTGCTTCTCTTCCTCACAAAGTGTTATTTGTCCATGTTTGTGAAAATTCCTTGCTATGGTTAGAATCTTAAGGCCCAAAATTGCTTGCACTTTAGGGTTTTAACCCTAGACATTTGATCCTTGACCTAAGCGAAGCTAGAAGAAGGGAAAATGGCACCTGGGGACCAAACATGCTTGTGACATGCTTTCACCCTATGTACCTTCTTCCTCCAAGTATAAATCCTAAGGCCCAAATGTGCTTTCACATTAGGGTTTAGACTATACCTCTTTTGTTTTACCTAGATCAATCTTCAAGTTTAATGCATTTGAGACTCCATAGGCCCTAGAGGACAAACAACATTGATCTAGGAGTGTTATTGTGGCTAAAGTAGTTGCTAAAATAAATATTCACTATCTCTCAAACATCCTACTAACTTTACTAACCCTAAGTGTTTCTTATTATTGTTATAAAAGTTTGCTACAACCACTAAAAATTACATTATATTGTTGCATACAACTATCTAAAAGTGGCTTAAATTGTTCAGAAACTACCTCTAGCAATTGTATAATAATCTATTGATTTAATGCTCACTTTTCATGATCAATTGTTATGGTTGTAAGCATTATTTATTGTTGTTGTTGCAAATCTCTTATTGTTGTCATATAATTGTTTATTGTTGTAATTTGCAAAATCCATAGTAGTTTTACTTGTCTAGTGCCTAAAGAAGTCATTATTGCATGATTTAGCTTGGTAATTTCCAATGTATGTTGCAAATTGTTCATTGTTCCAAATAGGTACAACAATTACCTTGCAGCTCCTCATTTCCTTCCTATACCTAGACCTAGTTGGAAGGTGATCAAGATATGGGGCGGTGGGCTTGGTTGATTCTTGATATTTGATCCCTTGAGGTCACCAGGGAAACCTCCCTTGTGGTGGAGCTCTTCCATCACTAAAATGAGGGAAGATTCTACTTAGGTGACAGTGGTAGTTTCTTCCATAGTTACACAAGATTTGGGGATCTTGTGGAGGGATTTGCACAAGTACAAATCATGTGATAACAATTCTAAGATAAACAATATCACTATATGCATTCTCTCTTAATAGTGTTCTTCTTTGAAAGGTCATGATATGACTATAACTTGACATGATACAACTCTATGATCATTTTGTATACACTATGTGCCTTTGTTGGTCATGATATCTCTTTGAAATATTGTTTAGTATAGATAATAAGGTCTAAAATTCACATCTCTTTTGAGAAGACTTATACTCTGTCCATTTCATTATTTTAGTTCATAACAAACCTAGGACATTCATAAGATTCAGTAGCTAACAAAGATAGTGACTAAATCTGTTAAGTTAGTGATACAAGTTCAGACTATTTAATAAAATTGTAATGAATGTTTGGAAAAAAGGTGGAAGTTTTGATATGTAGATTTAAAAGTGTATTTTTCTTTTACACAAACGGGACCAAATCCTCACATAATATATCATTTTTCATAAATTATTCCTGGAAATTCCCAAACCATATTTCATTTTATTCCATGCATTTTCTCCCCTTGTTTATGTACATAGAAAAATTCCAAAGAAGATATCTACTGGCAGATTTAGATGGTCTTAATATATGAACGATGTTTTTTTTAATTTAAAGGAACCAAGGGATATTCTGGCATACGCAAGAGATTGTGGAATGTAACTTATAAATGTTCTATCATGAACTTTGCTAAAAGTGGAAAAGGACATAAGTTATGAACATAATTGGTAAAAATGGATTGCGAACATGTATTTATTTATGCATTCCTATCATCTAAAACATTTTTCATAAGCTACAAATCCTTTTTCATTGTTCCTTAATCATTTATAATTTAATCCCATTCATTTCCCATGTTTAAAAGAGATTAGTGACTAATTATATTAAACAGGTTGGTAGAAAATGCACAGTTTGAATGTTATGGATAGAAAGAATACAAAGGGAAGCTTATGATTTCTTCCATGTTTTCCTTATTCCTTTTCATATTCCCTTGGCATGCTTGATTGCTTGGTCAGTTCAAATCCATTGTTAAATTATTTTTAAAGAAAAATAGTATTTGATTATTAACATATTGTAACTTGTGTATACATACTAATTTGATCATTGATGGATATTTAGATGAGTTTCTTCAGTCGAGGAAACAATCACTCTGGTAAAAGGGGAAACCGAGGAAACAGAATGCCTTATGCATTTGGGAAAAGAGCTAGAAACAAAAGAATGAGGTTCTCCATTCATTTCGATGCAAATTCTGAGGAATTCAATCAGCTAGTTCAAACTAGCTACTTAAACCTCATTGGCCACCCTACTTTCCAGCCACCCCAATCACATGTTATTCCTCCTCTTCAGCCACATTCAATAATAGACAAATTTCAGGAGCTAACTCGTATGCCACCGGTCAATGATGGCTAGGAAAATGTGCTTTCTAATCCTCCTTCTAGTATAGTCCATTGGCCCATTATGTCATTGCCTCTTCCTCCTCCTTCTCCTTTACAACATGCTCAATCTGTTGCTTCTACAACTTCTCATGCACACTATGTTCAATTGTTTAAAAAGTATAAAGATTTATCCATTGAACCTCAACCAAGTAAAGGAAAACGGACTATCATTTCTATTAGTTCTTATTCATCTAAGACTTTTGCTTATAAAACCAAGACCCTGCCTGCCAAGCTTAAGGATGACGTAAGAAAAAATGCATTTGATGACATGCATCCTGAGATTTCAAGAGTTGAGGAAAAGAAATATATTGATGCAAATTTACTTAAACATGGGATAGCATTGTTGGTGGGAAATACACATAGAGAGTCTACTTCAAAAAGAAAATATTATTTTGACTTTATTTTGTTATGTGATGATATTTTCAATTTGACATTTGAGGCATATATTTTTTAACAATAGACATGATATTATTTTTATTGAAAAACTTTTATATCATGCCTTTATTATGACTTGGGAGATGTAAGTGTCTTGATGATATGGCATGATTACATTAACTGCTTTTTATATATTCATATATTGATATGTGCATGATTTTTGAGTAAAATGCGGAGAAACAAGGGCATGTTGAAAATAAAATAAAGACATATAGCGGCCCCACCTATTAATTATTATTGTTTATTATTTACCCTTATCTTAAATAAAGTTGTCCTATATTAACTAAAGTTATTTAACTTTAGTAACAAAAGGTAGTTGAACCACTTGAACTACTTTTGAAGAATAAAAGGAAGAGAGCAAGGACAAAGAATAGACATGATCAAATAGAGAGAGATATTGTTGATAAGGGTTACTCTAAAGGTGGCAAAATAAACGACCAAGAAGCATTGTCTTTTGACATGCTTCAAAAGAGTCAAGACTATGATGCGCTTGTAGCTTAGATTGATTCAGTTTATTTTCAATCTTGGTATTTTTCTTTGAGACACTAATTTTCTGTGTATAATTCAAAATTACATCTTGGTCTTCTAAGTCTAATTCTGGTCCAAGCCCTCGCAAGGGTTTGTAAAGAGAAGCTTGGTTATAACTCAGAAAAGATATCAGTAAAATCATTTTCTGGTTTCTTCTCAATTTGAGATTTTTTGTGTCCTGAGTTTTCAAATGTATGTTATCTTGTATTTATTCACTTAACTATTACAAACTTCATTTACAAACACTTTTTCTATTTTTTAAACATTATTTTACAACAAAGCATATATACTTGATAATAGCATCAGGCCCAAGAACTTGTTTCTTGAGGGTTGATTGATGTTTTCAAACAGGTTATAAGCCCAAGGTGATAATCCTTCCTATCTTACCTAGCCTAGTGAGATTCAAAAATGCTTGAGTGAGGATATAGTCATTCCTTGCCTCAATAGACTCCTTGGTTTTTAATGATTTGGAGGCTATGAATTCCCTTCGTGCTTGCAGCTTGGTCAAATTTTTCCAAATTCCAAACAGGCGAGCTCAAAAAAATGGTTGCAAATACTGATAGGGTATTGGGACCCAGATCGATATCCATTCATGATAGATTATGAGTCTCTAAATATAGAATTGGAAATCATCTAATTCATTGCAGTCTTATCCGGGCATGGTGCATTGGTCAACCTGAAAGGAGGTGGTCGTGGTAGAGGCACTTTGACTATCCATGAGTACATAAATGCCTATTACTCTGTGGGAACTCAAAATATAAGTTCTTGAGTTTGATTCTCAATATCATTTTACTTGTGATATCTCAAATGGTCGGATCCGCAGTGCATCACCTAGCCTCATGCCCACAACTATATTGTGGGGTAGAGTGTCTATGACCCATGGTATTTGATTGGTGTATAAGACTTCTAAACAACATGAAATCCCACCTAACAAAGTGCAATATGGAATGACAAAAGAAATTTGGTTACGAAATCATCTTATGCACTTTCTTCTTGGAGCAGGTTCCAACTATGCGTCCACACACCACACTCCCCCTTCTCGAGATATGAGAGCCCAGGATGGCTCGATGGGAAGACTTGATGCACAGACATTGGGGTGGAAAAGTGACTGGTGGGTTCGATGAGGATTTCTTTTATTTGTGGTATCACCAAACCATTGCCATCAATTACTACCCATATGTCTGATTAAAATTTCAAAGATATTCAAAGTTACCACTTCCCCCTAAATGTTGGTTGGGGCGACATTAATACGTACCAATGTTTTTAAATTTTGAAATTATTTAAATTTTTAGAATTTTTAAATGTTGTGATTAAACAAGAGGTAAGTATTTTTGGTGTGAAGCATAACTAACAAAATATTTTGGTGACACATATGTTGGACAGGTTCGGCTTAAAGGATTTTCGTGACATAGGCGCAGGGGTAGAGACAAAGACTAACCCAGGGGAGATGTTGAAAGGGTACTACAGCCCAAATAGAGGAACTTGGAGAGCTTGATTCAATGGCTTCCCATGGCACAAATCAAGGACCTTCCCAAGCACACTCAGTTTTAGGTGGTTGGAGTACCAAGAGCTTGGGTGTGACTATTATAATGGGTGGCAAGCTCCATAGTTTTCTACCACAAGACCCATGTTGGGACAGGGCCAGAGGCCTAGATATTATTACTATTATCGGCCTTATACATATGTATTATCATAGGCTAGGATGCCTAATTTTGTAAACTATGCTTCGCATTTTTGTACTTTTATGAAATAATAATATATACAGACTTTTGTGGCCTTACTTATATTCACAATATTGATTTACTTGATTTACATGAGATATGTACATGTATGCTTTGTTTGATTAGTGAGACAGATGCCAATCTAACACACAATTAGCTAACGTGTTATATAAATGATTAAAATTGTTGATTAAGGTTGGTTGTCATTGATGTCAACCCTTGAAGAAATCCATGTAGCACAAAGGTTTGGGTAATGGAACCAAGATTGTTTGATGTAAATATGACTCATTATTGTTTTTTCATGGTTGATAAGAAGTAAATATGGATGAACTCCAAAGTGGTCCCCTTATGGTGAAAGCCCTCATGGGAAGATGCTTTACGGAGAAAGAGAACCCATGCTTAATTTTGGAATAATGAGATGAAGGACAGTGAATTTGTCAGGGAAACCATCCTAGATGGATAGTGCTTGTCATTCCATTTCTGGTGGTATGTATAACGTCACATAACTCCTCACGGTTAGAGAGTTATGGCCATGAAAAGTTGGAGACCCCAGGTTTGGGTAATGGACCCACATTTGTTTGATGGATAACGGTATGAGTTATGATATATTTTCAGATAATACTATTCTATATGGATACTACATGTCATTCCATTTCTGCTGGTATGTGGAACGTCACATAACTCTTCACGGTTTGAGAGTTATGGCCTTACGAAGTTGGAGGACCCTCATATGTCATCTAGAAGCCCCAAAAGGTCAAAGTAGTCAAAGTGGTTTAAGAGATTTTAAAAGGTAAATAATAAA
>ML781770.1:1034083-1047035 GCA_009831015.1 Picea engelmannii
TTTTATTTCTCAAACCAAGTATATCAGAGAAATGCTAAAGAGGTTCGGAATGGAAGATTGCAAACCAGTTGTCACTCCCATGCAAACCAGTTGCAAGTTGAGCAAAGATGATGATTCAAAGTCTACAGATCAAAGGCAATACATGTCAATGATTGGCAGCCTATTGTATGTGACAACATCCATATCAGATGTAATGCAAGCAGTTGGACAGATGGCACGATTTTAAGCATCACCAAAGGAATCACATGTATTAGCAATGAAGAGGATTTTCAGATATCTCAAAGGAATAGAAGAGTTTGGGCTATGGTATCCAAAAGGAAATGATCTATCATTAATTGCCTACACAGACGCAGATTGGGCAGGTTGTATTGATGACCGAAGAAGCACCAGTGCAGCAGCGTTCTACTTGGGTGAGTGTTTAGTGTCATGGTTGAGCAAGAAACAATCATCAGTATCTCTATCTATAGCCGAGGCAAAGTATATTGCAGCAGCAGCATGTTGTACACAAGTTCTTTGGATGAAACAAACTTTGATAGATATACAAGTTGAATATGATGAGCCCATTCCAATATATTATGATAATACAAGCGTCATTAGTGTCTCAAAAAACCCGGTGATGCACTCCAAGACGAAGCACATTCCAATCAAGTATCACTTTCTACGGGAACAGGTTGCAGAAAAGAACATTAGAGTTGAGTATGTGGGCACAAAAGAACAAGTGGAAGACATCTTTACAAAACCACTTCCACGGGAAGCCTTTGAATATCTTTGCCAAAGACTTGGAGTTATTTCTACTCCAAAATGAATGTTTTTTGAATGATTATCTTATATGTCTTAGATGTACACGAGGAAGCACCATAAGAGGAAAGTTCAGTAAGGGGGAGCAGCCCTGGATGGAAAGATACCTTTGTCATTGATGACAAAGGGGGAGATATTTATCATATGCAGAGGACAGAGGCATGGTTCCAGGGGGAGCATGAGTGATATGATTTCAGTATTGCATCAGAGTGTTTCCATCAATGCCAAAGGGGGAGATTGTTGATTAAGGTTGGTTATCATTGATGTCAACCCTTGAAGAAATCCCTGTAGCACAAAGGTTTGGGTAATGGAACCAAGATTGTTTGATGTAAATATGACTCATTATTGTTTTTTCATGGTTTATAAGAAGTAAATATGGATGAACTCCAAAGTGGTCCCCTTATGGTGAAATCCCTCACGGGAAGACGCTTTGCGGAGAAAGAGAACCCATGCTTAATTTTGGAATAATGAGATGAAGGATGGTGAATTTGTTAGGGAAACTATCCTAGATGGATATTTCTTTTCATTCCATTTTTGGTGGTATGTAGAACATTACATAACTCCTCACGGTTAGAGAGTTATGGCCATGAGAAGTTGGAGACCCCAGGTTTGAGTAATGGACCCACATTTGTTTGATGGATAACGGTATGAGTTATGATATATTTTTAGATAATACTATTCTATATGGATACTACATGTCATGCCATTTCTGGTGGTATGTGGAACGTCACATAACTCCTCACGGTTTGAGAGTTATGGCCTTACGAAGTTGGACGACCCTCAGATGTCATCTAGAAGCCCCAAAAGGTCAAAGTAGTCAAAGTGGTTTAAGAGATTTTAAAAGGTAAATAATAAAGTGAAGTAATAAGTGTATTATAATTAAAATTGAATACAAAATAAATTATTTCAATAATAAATTTAATGGAGAAATTAGAAGTGGGTTAACCCTAAAATAAGGAAAGTGGGGCCCAGTGACCTAGAAGATGTTTTTAAGGAAGCTACTTGGAGAGTATAAATAAGAGGCAAAACTCTCTCATTTTAATCACACTTGAGAATATTGAATATCTATAGGTGTCTGAGGTAACCAAGGATATCTAAGCCGAAATTCTGAAGCAAGGTGAAGAAAACAAGGCCAAAATGCAAGGAAGGATAAATTCTTTTGATGGTGTTTTCTAAGGTATGTTATTTACAGGTCATCTCACCATTTGTGCTATAAATTTTTTTCTATAATGATTCAAACCGTGAAATTGTTATGTCATTGAGAGAACATATCCAAGTATCTGTGGTAAAAAATTCATCTTTTGGGTCATTGTATTTTGGGAGTTACACTCCGTGGAAAATAGGGTTTGTGGCTAGTCCTTAAACTAGTCAAAACCACGTGTTTCGGTAACTTCTTCATAACAGATCCAAATTCAGTGCGACCAAATGTGTTGGTTAGGGTACATTCTTTAATATGTTTTGTTATAGTTTCATATCAATTCAATGAATATTTCATGCGGGGCACGCTCTACAAGGTCACTCTCTAGAATAAGTCAGAATTCAGCAAGGTATGTCATTTTTGCTATAACTCATTTTCTGAGAGGTTCCAAGTAGTGACACCTAGAGGAATTGCATAAAACACATTGAAGAACATTGTGTGTCATTTTCAGATCTTTATACATTACAGGTTCAAAGTTATAATTACTTCAAGTTAGGGTTGTTGACTAATCCAAAACTAGGCATGTGAGACTAAAGAAAAGTTTGATGAAAATACTAGTCTCTTGTTGTTAAAGTTAAGGAAGGTTTGCAGGAATGTGATCATATACACCGGGTCTATTATATAGCTACAAATCAGATTTGGATGATGAAATTGATGAGGGCTTTTGGTTGAGGTACATGTTGAGTACATGGTTGAGACAAGTAGTTGATGAGTTGGCACATACATGAGGTGTATAGTTGATGATGTTGGTACATATTGATGAGTCATAGTTGATGAGTAGTTGACACATGATTGTTACATACTTGGTACATGTTTGGATGCACTTGTTTATGGTACAGGTTTATTACAGGTTGTTTGGTACAGGTTGGTGCATGGTTGATGCACTTGTTTATGGTACAGGTTGAGGTACAGGTTGATGCATGGTTCAGATTTATTGGTACATATTTGCAGCGGTATATCTCACAGTGATAGTGTGACAGTGGTTTCATCATTCTACTTCTACTTCAGGGCGGTTGGATGGGGCAAGGACAGGTGGTTGTAGCCACCTTCCAGTTGTAGCCGGAGAACATAGGGGATTGTAGCCTTCTTCTGGTTGTAGCTAGAGAATTGGGGAGTTGGAGCTTCCCTCAGGTTGTAGCCTGAGAAACTAGGGGGTTGGAGCCTCCTTCCAGTTGCAGCTAGAAAACAAATGAAGTCGGTGCTTCCAATGAATGTAATTCTTCAAGACATATAAGAAAAAACATTATGTGGTTTTCTACCGATTTGGGTTTCCATGTAAAACACTGGTGTACTGTGTATGTGTGTGATTGTTTATTTCTTACTGCTCATTATTTGATAATAATTCTACATTGATATAACATTTGAAGAAAAAGGATTATAATTACGCTATCACTGATTCACCCCCCCTCTTAGTAATCCAACAAAAACTTCAAACATGCACATAAATAATAAACTCAAAAGATCATTCAAGAATTCGCAATCGTAAAAAATTCTAGAGAAGTGTAGGATCACGAACTTTGTACACACCATTCAAATACGACATCGCTAATTGTAAATCCAAGTGAACTACTAAATTTTGAATTTAATGCAAAATGGATTCCATTAGCAGTTCAATTACCGCACTATACTGGGCCATGTTATTAGTTGCCAAATCGAGGCAAGCACCTCTTGAAGACACAAGCTGGCCTTTTGGAAAATTAATCACCCAAGCATCAGAAACAAGGTTATGAGTGTGGCAGCTAGAATCATACATGAATCCTACAAACACAGTTGATTCCAACAACATCTTTCAACCAAGCACAAAGCATGATAAGTGTTAAGATATTTAGACACTTAGGAGTTAGTTAAGATCTACTTGGTCTAATGTGTCGTTAGGTAAAAGTGTGTTTCTTTAGTATGCATTTGTAGTTAGGAAATTCGACGGTCAGGATATGTTCCCGACATAGAGTGATCTGACTGTTCATACTCTCCTCAATCTTAACGGCCATTGATCTGTGGCTTAACACCCGATTGGTCCATAATCTCTATTTAAAGAGCATGGAGGGTCATTTTCCGATGATCAATTGTCAAAAACTCTATTGTAAAATCTCTCTATAGTCTTTTTCTTCTGCATTAATAAACTGCTCCAAGTGGCTGCATTGGCTAGGGTCATGGATGTTTCCCCATAGGGGTTTTACCATGTGAAAACATCGGTGTGTTGATCTTTGATTTGGTTATGTGAATGGTTACTGAAGCTGTTCATCCTCTGTTGGAATACTTGTGTTGTCGAACATGGTATCAGAGCATGTTTGAAGACCTGCTCCTGTTGTAGATCGAGATCGTGAAGCCGAGTTGTCTCATCTCCATTTTCTATCATTTTCGTACATTTTTGGGCTAAAAGGACTGTTCCATTACATCCAGAGCGCTCGTTTCATTCAGGAACATTTTTCGTTTCACTCGAAAAGGTTTCTGTTTGCCCAACATATGACCATTACAGTCAGATCCGGAGGTATAAAGCTTGAATACACATTTTTAAAATTTTTTGCAGAGTAGTATTTTGGTTTTATTTCAGTTTTCTGTTATTTATTTCCGGGTTGCTACTCTTTTAGATCTGCGTATGCTCTTTGCCTCGCGCCCTGTGTGATCTCGGAAAATTAGAAATAGATAGGAAAATGTGCATCTTCCGGGTAAGCTCACTGAGATCTAACCCTTGTTGTCATCGAGAAGCGAAATTTTTTTTCTTGTGTGAAAAGAGTTTTTTTTAGCACGCTCTCCAAGACCGTCAACAACAACAACAACAACACCCCAATCCTCCTTCTAAACATCACAATATGTTTTGCTAGACCATTTGGTTAAAACTTGCCTTATTAAGTAAGAGGTCTTGAGTTTAAGTCTCTCTTTTGTTTTTTGTTTTTTGTTTTTTTTAAGTTCATGCTAAAATTGTAAAGTGTATTTCACTTCAAGTATAAAAGTGAATCACTATAAGTAGCTTTAATATTTTATTTTAGAGTTATTCATTTTGCATGCAGTTTTTCTGTTATAAAGTAACTTCATTGTAAAAGTGATTTCCACTTCTCTTTATAAAAGTGAGTCACTTCATAAAGCAACTTATACTATCACGTGGTCAGTTGGTTACCGTTTATCCATTTTTTTAAAAGGGCATAACTCTCACATCGGAAGTCCGTTTTCAGTGCCTTTTTTTTTAAAACCGCATAAATTTTCGAGATATTTCCATCCAGATCATCAGTTTCAGTTTTTATATCCACATTATCTACATATTTAATATGGCTTCTACAAGTAATGTCTTGCTTACCAGCAACAACTACTTCCAATGGAAATCTCATATGGAAGATTTATTAAGAAGTAAAGGCTTGTACCGGATTACCTTGGGAAAGGAAAAAACACCCACTGATGATGATAAGAAAGCCAAATGGGATAATAGGAATGACAAATCGCGTGGACTAATCGGAATGTCCATCTCTCCTGATTTAAGGTACCACCTTCAAGAAATTAATGACCCCGAAGAAGCTTGGGACAAGATTGAATCTGTGTTTGGTAAACTCAATATTATTCGAGCACAACAGTTAGAAAATCAAATACTGACCTTGAGTCCAAGTGATTTTTCTTGCCTTGGAGACTATCTATCTAAGTTTAAGACACTCAGAATTTTATGTGAAGAATGTAAGATAAAAATGGAGGAAGAGAGTTGCATCTATCTTATTCTTTCTAAGCTAGGTAGTGCATATTCTGTTTTTGTATCTACCTTTTATGCCATGAAAGAGGCTCTAGGGAAAGCTTGTGAAAAACCCACTCTTGAGTCCTTCTGTGCTGCTTTGATTAGAGAGGAAGATAAGCTTATACAACTTGGAGTGATCAGCTCTGCAGGTACCTCTAACAAAGCCTTAGTTGCCCAGCAGAAAGATAAACCCAAGTATCCCAAGAAACAACATCCTCGCTACAACAACAAGCAATATAAGGGTCCCAAACCCGCTCAGACAGCTTCAGCTCCTAATGGTGACAAAGGAGCAAAATATAAAAATAAGAATACTGACAGACATTGCAATTTTTGTGATAAAGATGGTCATGATGAGTCCAAATGTTTCAAAAAGATGGCAACTTTAGAAGCAGCGATAAAGAAGCACAACATCAGTATTGATTCTACTTCTTCTTCTTCTTCTCATGGACATGCACTTTCCGCTTATGGTTTCTCCTTCAACACAAATTCTACCTCTTCTTCTGATGAGTGGCTTATTGATTCAGGAGCATCTTATCATATAGCTAAGGATAAAGCCATATTTTCTGCTCTAAATGAATGTAACACCAAGAAAATATTTGTTGGTGATGATAGATCTCTTAGTGTTGTAGAATCTGGAACAGTTCAAGTAGATAATGGTCATTTCAATGATGTATTATGTGTTCCAAATCTTTCTTGTAACCTTCTATCAGTATATCAAATCACTCATTCAGGTGAAGGTAAAACCATAGAGTTTTCACCTCACCAAGTTGTAATCAAGGATCTAAAAGATCCTAAGCATGTTCTTGCAACTGGAATTGTTGATGATATTACCAGGTTGTACAAGTTTGATAACTTTGGGTCATCAACTTTTTCATCAGTTTTTGTTGCTCATAGGGATGACTTGAGCAAACTTTGGCATGAGCAGTTTGGTCATCTAAACTATCGCTCATTACAACAACATGAACGTTAATGCCAATGGCAATGGCTTTTTAAACAATTATTGGTATTAAATTACGTGAATGTAGGAAAAATTGCCAATGGAAAGAATGGAGATGTTGCAGTGGATCAATACCATCGCTATAAGGTACGATATATTAATTATCAGAAGAAGCATGCAGATCTCGCGTGTTATTTTGTGAGCGTTGATGGGATTTAAATTATTTGCGATGATTATATGCAGGAAGATGTCCAACTTTTAAAAAATATGGGAATGGACGTTTATCGATTTTCTATTTCTTGGTCACGGATATTTCCCAGTATATTAAAGGAGTGTTTATTTATACTTGAATCGTCCACTATTGTTTCCTTCCACAATTCTCTAATGGCTTCCACTGTTTTACAGCCAGCTCACTCAGACACGAAGGAGTCGTGAATTCAGAGAGAATCACTTACTACAACAACCTTATAAACGAGCTCCTAAAAAATGGCATTAGAAAATCATGTAGCAGAAGAATAGATGAATGCTCTTTTTCTATCTTACTAATTTTCTAATGCATACTTGTTGGAAAATAAATATCTCTGATTTCACAAAATACTTTTGATGGAGAGTTTCCTATTTCCATTCCGGTTTTGAGCATACTCTTGATTTTGACTTCACAACTTTAGTTTTTTAACATTTAGGCATACTATAGTTTATTATAACAGACAAAAGTGCTACTGTTATTTTATTTTTTTTAATAGTTAAAATTACTTTAGCTTTTTACTTAGTGATGGATTACGTTGGCACATAGTTGTCATATTTTGAAAGGCATGTGCAAGTATTGTACGATAAATATATTACTTGGGAAAATATATTACGTTTTAAAATTACTTTAATAATGATATAAATATTGATTTTGTGTAAGTTGTTTTATTTATGGACATGGATATAGAAATTTTAAAAAGTAGATGGTGACTAAAAAGGACAATGAAGATGGGTAAAAGAAAGTGGATAAGATTTGGGACCAATAAATTATCCATATAAATTAGAATAAATTATCCATATGTGAAAATCTGTTACAAAAGTTGAATAGCCATTATATCTACGGAAAGTAAAGGGTGTTTTTTTAACTCAGCGCACTTTTTTTTTTTTGGGGTCTCCAAGTAAAGGATTTATTATTCTTAAATTTTTTGTCTCATGGTTAGAATTTATTTTTATTTATATTTATATTTATATTTATTGGGTTTTGAGATTTGGAGTATATGGATTATTATTATTTGAAGATGTTATTATGAGGATTTTTAGATTAGACGTTAAAGGTAAAGGCACCATTCTGTTAACAATTAAATTTGGGTACTAATAGAAAACGCTTATCAGAAATTAAAAAAAATATATATATATTCTCATATTAGATGTTAAAAGAAACATTTAAAGGCATTATTATGTTGGTGATTAAACATGGGCATTGATAGAAAACTCCCATAATGGTTAATAACATGTGTTTCCTCCTATAACGTCATAGGTTCAAATCAGAGGGGGGTAGGGTATGTACACCTTTGTATGGGGTCTAGTACACCATATCCCTATGCACAAGGGGTCCCTTGTCCCAGAAAGGATCTCACTGAAGGTATCCCTTGTCCCACAAACAAGCGAATCTTATACATTAAATTAATGTCTGATTTGATGTAACCTTAAAATTAGATTATTATTATTATAAAAATTAACATTGAAATATTTTAATAAATGACATTGAAATATTTATTTTATTACTAATTCTTTACTTTGTAATTTATAAAAACTCATTATAATTTTGTTTTTGAAATAATACAATTATTAAATTAATTTTGTGTTGAAAGAGTGTACATATAAAATCCAACAAAATACACGAATAATTTTTAAAAAAACATATATATTATGTATATTACTTACTTTGTAATAGAAATATAAACATATTCTTGAAAAGATAATATAATAATGTTCCTTGTCATATATAAAAATTCAAAGATAGTTATTTATATGGCTATTTAAATAAGTTTTTCATCTTTTCAGAATAGTTTTGTCGTGGAATCTTCTCAATTTTTTTTATCTTAATTAAGTATATTACTAGCACAGTCGCTAACTCGCGGCTGAGAACGCCTAAAAGTATCCATAATCCGTCTGTGGTAATATGAAAAAAATCATATTTATTTCCACGTAATTATATTTTCTTTTAATTTTACATAAAAATGTTAGTAATATATAAAAAAAAAACCAAACCACCTGATAATTAATCATGGCAAAACCACTTCATAATTATTCAACTTATCTAAAGATCTTGAGAACATTTGGCCACAATTTTTCTATTAAAATGATAAAGGTAGGTTTTGATTTAAATCTCATAAAAAGAAAACCATTAATGTTTTAGGTTTTTATTTAAATCTCACGAGGACCAAGAATGTTTTGACTTTATTAAATATGGGCTATCCATTTAATATTTATTATTAAAAAAACCCTATTTACAAATCATGCAGAAAACTTTTGACGCATCTACATCAATCTTTGACACATATGTATCAATGAGTAAATATGCAAATATTTGTATACTTTTCCTTGAAGAATCGAACTTGGACTTATTTATATACTTTTCCAAGGTTGACCAAACGTGCATTAAAAGGTGTGGATTTTTTGCAAGCTCTGCAATGGAGAATATGTGCTCAAAGTGTTATAAAGACCATCTTGTGGAGCTCGAAGCAAAAGCAACGCCTGCCAATGATCATACAACGAAGGTTGAAGTAAAAGCTACGCCTGCCACTGATCAAACAACCAAGGTCGAGCTTTATGGTGATCAGACTGATGCTAGGGAGTCTAAACCCACGCAATGTTTTAATTGTAGAAAACGCGGGGACAGCTAAGGAAATCGGCGGTAGAGAATGGGCGGACAGCTGAAATCCGTGGCGAAAATGAAACGCGCAAATAGGTGAGGAAAGACAGAAAATGAAATGCACAGGCAGCGAGAAAATGAAACGCCTGGACAGTTAGAGGAAATCTAAATGGTAATCTGAAAGGTTAATCATTTAAACGTGGCAATCATATAGTGATACAGTAATTTTTTAATATGATTAGGTAAATGTTAAAAAGTAAACAAGGTAACCGATGCATTCAGAAATAGAAGGAAGTTATGAAGAGTAAATCACATTCATTGATTTGGGAGGACGACTAAGAATATGCCAGCATCTTCAATTGTTAACCATCAAATTAGAATTTTAGATTAAAAGCTGATTAATTGTGCTCATTGTCAATAGGTGTACACATTTCGACGTAATTATTTTTTTATTACACATATATAGTTTTGATAATTTTATTCATTTTAATTATTTTTAAAATAGTTTGTATTAAGTTTTTATATTTAATAATTTATATATCTACGGTCATAAATATTTTACATCTATTTTGTATTAAGTTTTTATATTTAATCATTTTTCTTATTTATTTTTTCACATTTATTTAATATGATTAATATTTTACTCTATATCAATGATTGCCAAGTTTACTTAATTAACAAAGATTAATATGTATAAAACACCTCATTGTCAAGTTTTGTTGCTTCATTTTTGAGTTTGAGTGGCTTTGAGATTGTGGAAATGAAAATCCACTTAAAGTTGAAGCCTTCTTATTTTATTGGTTTTAGATGTTGGCTTAGTATTGGTGGTCTTCCCAATGTAGCCACTATTTGTCCGCTTACACAAGTTCTGGTACTTCCTGGAGAACTGTTTTTTTCCTTGCCAAAATTCTAAGATAAACCTTAATTAGGGTTTGTAAATAACTGTGCTATAGTTAATTTTAGTTGGTTTATAAGAATTCTTAGTAATAAATAAAGTTTAAAAAGATATCCGAGAGCATCGGCGCAATGGTTTAAGAACATCCTCAAACCCAGGAACCTCAGAGTCCAAAGTGTGTGGGAAGGTGAAGAGCGGCACGTGGTTTATAGATGATCGGCACCACCCACTATAGGTCAAGCCAAAACGTGGTTTATAGATGATCCATATCTCATTAGACGATAGATTTATGATGTAATTGGATTATTTAGTTAATTTTTCAAACTAATTAGTATTTTCTTAAAATTTTAGTGATTGTAGATTTGGTATTTAACCTAGTTGTAGTGTAGTTGTTTTACCATTTGGTTATTTTTCGGGATATTTTGTATTTTATTTTGATCAAAATCTGACAAGAAATTGTTGGATCTTCAGATTTAAGGAGTTAATTTTGTATAATATGAGTGTTTCATGTTTTTTTCAGCACACTAATTCCATTTCTATATTCAAAAATGTAATTTAAACAACAGAAAATTGTGATTAATTTATGTCCCTGGATTCCAGCAAAATAAATCAAAGCTTAGAACAGTTAAACAAATGGAGCAAAGTCAACAATTAACTTTACTTATATATAGTCGACTTTACTCCATATACATTAGATACCTAAACTTTGCTCCATACCCATTAGATGTCAAAATATGCAATTAAATTCAGATCACCCTAAAGGAAAACTTGATATACATGTACCATAAATATTATGATTATGGTGTAGGATTGGTTCAAAATGAATTCTTATTTGAAGATGAATATTACTATTTTGCACCACTTAAGTGTTTTTATAGAAGATGAAATGTTGAATCATTTCTCAAATTTAAATTTTTGGGAAGATGAAATGTTGAATCATTTCTCAAATTTAAATTTATAATTTTAAAAGTTATAATTTATGGTTGTAATTAATTTATAATTTATGGTTGTAATTAATTTATAATTTCAAAAGTTAAGACAATATATCTTATCCTATTCTCTTCTTATAATATTGTCTTTACTATTATTATGATTAGGTCCTCGATAGTAGAGCATAACATAATTAACATTAAAGACAAGAGGATTCCTAGAATTGCTTCAAATACCATAAAGGGTGGCAAAAAGATGTTAATTCCTGGTTAAAGTATTGGAGAATAGAAGAAGATGCCAATATAAATAGATCATTAAATCTAATCTAGAAAATCAAAAGTATATTTATGTTATTAATGAGCACACATTTGATATTGAAGCACATGCTCTTTTTATTCTTTCAATTAAATTATTCTTGATAATTGAGTTATGAAAATTTCCTTCTCTTTCTTTGAATTTTTCTTGTGGTTTTTAATAGTGCATTGTTGATCACACTAATTACCATAAATGTTTGTGTGAAATTTAAGCTTATGCATGTACTCAATCTTCACCATGAATCTACATGCATCCACAAGTGTGTTTAGGTCACACTTTCCAAGTTTTAATTAATATACGCATGTAATCCTTTTTGGTACTTGAGAAAACTATTAATTCCCTCTTATTTGATGTTAAAACAATCATGCCTATTTGTGTGGGTCTTGTTTGTGTAGTATAGACTAATCATGGTGGTGGTGCAATAGTTTCGACTTTAGATACTAATCTTCCCAATACTTGAACATATAGAATTTTTCATGCATCTATTGCACAAAGATACCCACATAGTGACAAGATCACCATACTCTTCATGTTATTGACTATGCACTTGGTTTGGTTAAGTTTTTACCATTTTGAAAACATGTAGATCCTATCTTTGTAGAACTAGATGATTTGCAAAAGAGCCTAATATGACAAATTTGAAGTATGTGGACAACAAAGGAGGACAATGGATCATCCAAAAAATCACAAAGAACTTTTCACTAGTATATTTTAGACCAAAGGTGAGCACTTTTGTACTAGTAGATTGTAGCTATCACTTCTAGAATTGTCTAAAATATTTGGTACGCACCTCATAAACACTATATATTGGCAGTTGGCTTATATTGTAAAAAGGTTGGTTAGAGACTTAAGGAATTGTTCTTTGAATGGTTATCAATGAGATCTCTATGCTCTAACTATCTATTGTAAGGATATAACTTGGATATAACACATTATATACTAACACAATGGAGTTAAAAGGATGTTCTACCTATTTGTTTGTTGTAGTCTATTATATGAATGATATATTCATTCTTCTATCTCATGTGTATGAATGGTTCTCTTTTGCTTAAATGAATAAACTTAAATATTAAAGAACTAGATAACAAAATCTATATGTCTACCATTTCCCATTGCTCCGATCCACACTTAAATGGAAGAAATCTTACACGCCTCAATCAAGACCTCCTTATTTGGAAGGATGAATATTCCAACATCCTAGACTACACCAAATATTTATTGGACTACCTCTATGGACCCTCAGTTTTAAAAAGAGCCAAAGAAATGGTTCTTTTGTTGGGACTTAAGAAATATAGAGTGACAAAAATGTGTTGAAAGCCAAC
>ML781770.1:1050711-1083989 GCA_009831015.1 Picea engelmannii
TGTTAGGAGTTCAGGAAGTTGTCATTAAGGGGGGATAGGCTCTAATGCCTCCTTCCTTCTCCTATTATGTCAACATTGTAAATCCTTCAATCCTATCCCAAGTTGTTCTTAAGGGGGGGTGTTAGGATATTTAGACACTTACGAATTAGTTAAGATCTACTTGGTCTAATGTGTCATTAGGTAAAAGTGTGTTTCTTTAGTATGCATTAGTATGCATTTGTAGTTAGGAAATCCAATGGTCACGATATGTTCCCGACATAGAGTGATCCAATGGTTCATACTCTCCTCGATCTTAATGGCCATTGATCTGTGGCTTAACACCCAATTGGTCCATGATCTCCATTTAAAGAGAATGGAGGGTCATTTGCCAATGATCAATTGTGAGAAACTCTATTGTAAAATCTCTTTGTAATCTTTTTCTTTTGCATTAATAAACTGCTCCAAGTGGTTGCGTTGGCTGGGGTCGTGGATGTTTCCTCGTAAGGTTTTTACCACGTGAATACATCGGTCTGTTGATCTTTGATCTGGTTATGTGAGTGGTTACTGAAGGTGTTCGTCCTCTGTTGGAATACCTGTGTTGTCAAATAATAAGTGAAGACCAAAAATATTAAAACCAATCTAACTACCACTAGCCTATGAATATATAACAATTACAAGGGGAGACGCCTAAGAATTGATTTCTAAGCATAGTACCTCTTCAAATAGAGCCCATTATGGGGCTTAGGCTAGGGACTCCTCTCAAAGAACTCATAGGCCCCTATTGGAAAAAAGTGACATATCGAGAAAGAGCTCTATTGAATAGGTTCGAATCTTTTTCTCTCTAACAAAACATGGTACTGAAGATGTGCTTGAAACTTATCAATTTTGGACCACATACAAGGATAATTACACTAATCATGAATCTCATGAGTTGTCACAACTCCTTGATGACGATCTCCAAGTAAGGGTATGAGATATATATCTTCGATACGATTTGGGATGGAGGATTTGGCGATAAATCCAAAAAGTGGACTCCCAAGCGCAATCGGTAAATTCATTTGATTGGATAAACCAAAGAATTCCCCTTGGTGATATTCAAAAGGAGCACGATGACATTCTCTATGAGAAACACTAGATATGATCGAAGTGGGTTGCAAAGGGCCAAGTTTCGAAAGTTTCTTGAGAGGGAAATGATTTGAGATATCCAAATATTCCTCCCCACATGCATCATGCATTAGGGTGATGTCTTGGTCTTTCTCGATACTCTTATGTAAAACAAGGTCTTGACTGTCAATCTCAATCCTTTCCATTTCAGGAAAAAAAAAATATGAACGAGACACATCTTCATGTAGTTTATCGACCACAATCACGGCTCCAAGGATCTCCTCATCTGAAGGAATTGGGGGATCCAAGAAACCATGTGAACTAGAAAGTTCAAAAATGTCGATGAACTCATCATTCTCCTCTAATGATGAAGAGGTGTGATCAATGTCTGTAGAGGCCAAAGGAATGGCTTAACAAATCATCATTTTTGTAGATAAAGGCATAATGTATCCTACATGTCTTGTCTCCAATGTCGAGAGGGTGGATTACGACATAACCCAAGAATATTCAAAATAAGAAATCTGGAAGTAACAACTATGGTTTGCGGGGTTCATGGCAATTAACAAACTCGCACATGCTAGAGTGGAGTCGGTGTAACCTATAGGCAATGGGAGATCAAATCCCATGAGAGAAGGGTACATTTCCACGCCTCCACTCTTGCAATCCTTTGAAGAATTATGAATCAAAGGGACATTGGATCTTGATGACGAGGTTGGATCGGTACAAAAATAGGACAATTGGTCAACCATTATAATCTTCCCATCATGGGGAAATAAAATGACACGGAATACCATAGAGACAACAATCGTCATAACATAAGTCTAATTTCATCTCAAAAGGAGGTTGCAGTCGAGTAGACAAGGACATAATGAAAATGGATGTTCCTTCATATACAATCATCATAAAGATGTTAGTATCACAATACAACATTGTTATAACCCTAAATTGCACCATACATGCATACCTGGCATTAGGCCATCTTACTTGCTATTTTTGCCAAGCCATCACTGAGCAGCTCTTCTTAAAAACCATATTTTTGAAGATATACGCACCCTGCACCACTACTGCCCACGTACACATGCTTGTTGCACCATTACAGCGCACGTACGTACGCTAGTTGCACCATTACAGCCCTTGTATACCCACAAAAGTTGCAAAAATTAAAAAATTGCAAGGAATTCGTTGAGATTACAGGCTATTGGACAGTTTCCCAACTGTTCCACCGCCTATAGCCCGTCACCCAACTGAATAACCATCCTTTTGTCATATAAAAGGAGGTGTTGGGGTCTCATTCCATAGCTAAGAATAAGAACAATGAAACTCTGCCCATTTCACTTTCCCCCATTGCCCTAAGAATTTGCAGCCACATTGTGAGTTTTAAGCCAGAATTCCCTATTCCTGCCTTTTTCCTCATTCATAAGCCTATGCCATTTCCCTAGAGAGAATTGTGAGAGGAGAAGGATACGTGGAAGCAGTTGGCGCTTGGTGAAGAGAACCCCGGACCAGGTTCGAGTAGCAGTCGTTGATCTCATTGTAAGTGACTTTGTGAGATTAATAAAAAGAAGGACTTTTTATGTCCCACCATATGATGTGTTCAATCTTTATGTTTGATTCATGTTTTATTGTGACATCTAACCCACTAATTCATATATAAGATGCATGTTCGTAGTTCTTTTTTTGTCTGTTTATGAATGCAGGTCGGCCTTGGGAGGAGATTTGCAGTCGAGGAACAAACGAACGCAAAAGGATCGACATCGGATGCGGAGTTTAAGGTAGAGTTACTAGATCCTTTTATATTTGTGTTTTATGCATGAATGTGGGGTATAGTAGGGGTAGTTGATAAAAAGTAGGAGACTTTAAATGGTTAGCTTTGCCTACATGTTGAACCCTAGTGTAGTCCATAGGGGGGTTTTCCCACTATAGCAAACACTTGTATTTGGAATGTGGCATGGTGCGGAAGCCAAGGCTTCACATTCTTTGGGTTGAATTTTATCAACCAAGAGTCCACAGGATTGACAACTCCTATAACTAAAAGAAAATATCTCATTTGCATAGGACAACTATCAAGAACCTCCAAGGTAGACATTTCACATGGCGTTTGGGCCAGATCTTCCAGGATGGAATAGTTCTGAGCATCCCTAGCATTCAAGTTGTTCATTGACCTTTTTAGTACACCCTTAGGTATGCAAGGTATTTATTTACCCATAGCTTTCGTTGTGTGCAGAGGGTTTTGTCGGTCAGGTGGAGCCATATCTTTCCATTTGGTACCAAAATCGGAGGCTGCATAATTACGAGATGGAATCTATAGATCCATGTCCCATTCACACATACAAATGGTCATCGGATTTCCCCCTTGTGGAGGGGATCCCTAGTTGTCCCCTTATAGAGCAGCAGGGTTAGGTTGAAAACTAGCAACCGTTTACTAGACATGAGGAGGAAAAGGGTTAGCTAACAGAACAAGTTGTTGAGTGTCACATTGTGCCAACAAGTGTCGAGCATATTCAAGATTGGGACATTGATGGGTAATATGGTCCTCCTTACAAAGCTTACATGGAAACTTAACCTTCTTCTAAGTTCTCTTTTTTTCCCCCACCGGTTTTGTTGTTATTGCCTATGTTATTTCCTCCACCCTTCTTCTTATCTTTACTCTTATTTTTTCCTCTAGGTCGGATGTTTTCACTAAGTGGACATCAAAGGATTGGAGAGTAGAAAAGGTAGATATGGTATCCTGCTAGGCTAAAGGCAGATGAAGAGACATATGTATCATGTAGTTGGTTACTGCATTCTCAACGGAACCAACCACTCCATCAACATGTGGTCCCATCTTGGGCTTCGTCGGTTCAGTATCCAGACTCGGCACGTTAAGAAAAATTGCATACAAGACCCTAGACTGGGAGTAAACCAAGTCTAATTATTAGACCTTGAATATGGCCTCTTCCTCAATTGTGACCCCTGAAAGGGAGACATCCTTCAAAATATACGAATGCAAGTATTTCAAAAATCATTCCAACAAGAATTCTAGAGGAATTAGATCTTTGATCATACGTTGTGGTCTTTTTCATTCTTGAATATGGTCAGAAATGTGAGTGTCATCATCTTGTCATAACATGGACAAGAGTTTAGCTCTGGAGTCGTACCGAATATGCAACTGGAAATGGTTCAAAAATTTCAGGGCAAGAATGTCAAAGGGTTGAAAGACTCAGTAGATCTTGATATGCCATTCCACCTCTACACCAATTAGGGTTAGTTGAAATAGTATTAGCCTAATGGAATCATCAATAAGGGAGTTGGAAGAACACCATATTTGAAATTTCATCACACGGTTACCTCGATCCTCACCAACCTTACCCTCAAATTTCAGTATATCTGAGGGAAATTTAGTGGGAATTGGTAGCCAATTCGAATTATGCAACACTAGGTCGTTCATAAGTTTCATTAAATCAAGCAGATTCAAAATTGTGAGAAAAGAGAGACGGGATGAGTTTCAACTTTCAGGTTTTTGACCCACCACCTGATTGGTACTCTCGAAAGAGTTGCCTTGGGCATAGCTGCCACTAAGTGCATAATTATTTTAGTTTTTTTTTATAAGATTTTGGTTGGAAGTAGATGGTGCCTACACATAAGGAGGAAGACCTCCATACATTGTGTTATCACATATAGTTGTCAAGGGCAGCAAGTTGTCCAAGTTTGTGACCTGCACAAGAAGCGTCAAAGCATAGCATTCAGAGCAAAAGTCTGAAGTCCCGAATGCAGACAATTAATGAAGTCAGGGAAGGTGGTTGAAACATCGTCTCCCCCATAAATGGAAGGCTCAGAAGTTATGGTTAAGGAGGCAGGATTGTCAGCAAGTCAAGTCCCTTCTGAAGCATGATTGCGTCTGAGAGGGGAATGTGTGCGCAGAGAAGACTGCATGCGCAATCTGACTGAGAAGACACGAATGTATGGCATTGTATGAGAAGCTCGAGCACGCCTCTACTGGTAGTGGCGAATTTGTTTTGAGTATATGTATGTATTTTTGAGTTTCATTTGAGGGTTCTTTGGTCGAGAAGAGATCCCATCTGTAATGTTTGTTCTGCCAGAGCTTTTCTTTGGTTATGTAATCGATTTGAGACTTTCATGTTAATAGAATTCAGTTTCCTGTTCCTTTTCATTTTGTCTGTAAAAGTTGCTTAAAACACTAGGGCATGGATGATCCAGTCGAGGATTGTTATGCTGTTGTAATGGAGGTTTGATTATAGCAGTGTCATGGTCAGTTTTATTCATTTCCCTGTGTTGTCCCTTTCTCTCTTACATTGGATGGCTCGGGAATGGAAGATCCAGTTGAGCTATTGCGGTTGCAGGATGATGGAGGTTTGATCATTCTGCAACTATAACTATGTCTTTTGGGCATATTCTATTGTCTGAACTTGATCTCAAGAATGCTCTTGAGTTTGGGTTCTTCTTCTTAGATCTATTGGAAGGCCTGATGCCCACACCAATCTCATTGATTTTCTCACTAAGTCTTCCCTCTGCTCTCGCTTTAACTCAATTTCCTGACTGAATTTAATGTGGCCCTCACGTCCCTGTGCATTTCCTGTCCAGTTCTGTGTTGAACATAATTCAAATTCTGAGTTTTGTCCATTGAACTTCATCTATACAAACCAACATCCACCAAAAACTCTGATGGGTATCAAGATTGCCTTTTCTGTAATCTGAAGGCGACTTCCGGTGCTAACACATTGGATTTGGGAAATAAGGAAAGGGATTGATCCCTAAGGGAATTGTAGTAGACAGGAAGGCACCACTTGCGTAGTTTTCAGAACCTTAGAATGGATTACTCCCCATTGGCATCCCCATCGAAGGAAAGAACCTACCTGTTTGGTTACCAAAACCTTGAGGACGTTGGTTCCCACTAGGCAACCTAAAATATAGAAAGAGTCTACTTGTGAACATCATCATTGACGTGGGGATGTGCCCCCCCTCCCTATAGAAAGGCTGGAAAAGGGGTGCAAGAAACCCCCACATACATACTGAGACTAGGGAAAATCTGAGGGAAACTAACCAGTACATCCCGCATCATGATAGTTGGCATTCCAAAAGAGAATGCACCTCCACTATATGAGGTAGAGGGTTTTAGTCCCATCTCACTGTTAGGAATAGTCAAAGGAGGTATAACAACTCTTCTTGATGACACAGGAGGGATTATGCTTGGTGTAGACAAGATGGAAGAAATAAATTTTAAGCTAGTAATTGTCTATGTGGGGGTGTGGATGACCCCAAACCCAAATGAATTGAATTTTTTTTCCATTATTGGCCATTGAAGACTTGAATTCTCATGGACCTAAGTGTGCAAAGGTTAAGATCTGAGAGGCTCAGAAAGAGGAGGGTTGGAATTAGAAGGAGCCATATCAATGAGATCCTAAATCTCAATGGGACTGAGATTGTCCTATAGTAAAATATCACCCTCGGGAATCTGAACGTGACCATCCAAATTCCTCACAAATCCTTGGGCTTTAAGCTCCTCATCAGGGAGACCTCCCTCATGGAATTGTCCATGTCTGGTTGAGTCTCACTGCTCTCTAAGTGTAAACAATCCTCATCCACACACATCATCGACCACATTCACGAATGGCATCGGCGACGTAGTTTATGCAAAGAAGAAACCGCCAAAGAACAATGCCTCGATTGGTTTCTCCGATCACTTGTCTCTATCCTTGCCAAATATGTGGCCTCCACCTTGCCCCAAACTGAAGAAGAAGCCATCGGCAAGGCTCAATAGTACGACCTCGTTTATGCCCAGTCAGGATACTTATACACAGAACTACCTGACGCCCCAAGACCTGTACCATTCAGCCAGGACAAACCTGGGATGTCTCATGCGGCAGATGGGTTGATTGGTACCACAATCCCTACATCCAGCCACCACCTATGTATGGTACAGCCCAATATTCGTCGATATATGGGGGACCCCCTTATTATCCTCCCCCCCCTTATCAACAACCATACCTCGATGCCCTTCCTCCACCCATGAGTGGACCCTTGCCGGCATCCACAATGCGCCCGGCGTCTCAACCAAGTTCTGGTACCCCCTCTACCTCAACTTATACCCTAGGCACTAGTGACAACACTACGCCTTCTTATGCACCCTACAGATCATTTCCATAAAATAATCTGTATTTTCCATTTCCTGGTCCTCCACAAGGACAACCACATGTTGGGGTTAACTTTGTTCATTCCTCTCCCATTCAACAATTTCTAAATTTTGAACAACTGAATACGGAAAATCCGGCCCATCAGCCGAATAATGCCAAAAAGTAAGGAAAAAACCGAAACAATAATAACACAGTGCTAGGGGGAAATAATCCCCAACAAAACCAACCTGCTGGGGGTAACCGAAACCAAGGTAACCAAAACCCCCAAGGGGGAAATAACAATAAACGCCAAGGGAGGAACAACAACAAAAACCTCCGGAAAAACTTCCCTTGTGCTCTTTGTAGTGAGCACGGTCATTATACTCAGCATTTCCCCCAAATTGTCGACTTCAAATGGATGAAAGATTCCATGAATGCGCCACGTCCTCCAGCGTTGCCCGCCCCTCAGCAAGCCCCATAACAATATTTGCAACAACCACCTCGGCTATGTTGCAAAACCCTATTCCACATCAAGGTGTGATGAATACACAGCAGGAGATGCATCCTGCCCCACCACAAATGGGACAGTATCCACTCCCCGAAAATCTGGTAGATCGCAATATCCTCCTCACTGGCGAAGAAGAAATTCTTCAGCAAACGCGCAATCGTCAATATAGCACGCCCCCCTGAATCTACTCCCACCACTTCGGATGCAGCTCCAGCTAACGTCAGACAACCCTTGATGATCTCGTACCCTAACATTGAACCCCCCATTTGTATTCCCCGCATCCCATTACGACGGAATGTCAACAAACCTCAGGCTAGGGTGGCACACAATTACAATCTGGTCAATAACTTGGCACAATCTCCTGTAGCCATGTCAGTATTGGAGGTCCTCCAAACCTATCCCACTCAACGAAAATCCTTGCTTTCTGCCTTGGGGTAAGTCGACCCTACTGATACTAGACTCATCACATTTGACCTATATTGTGGAGAACCTCATCTCCCCGCTTTGGTAGCTTTCCAGATACCAGTCAAAATTCAAAACATCATGGTTCATCGATGTATCATTGATTAAGGTGCATCCACATGCATCATGTCCAAAAATGTATGGCAGAAACTTGGATTCCCTGAGCTCATACCATCCACCATCACTTTGAGAGCTTATGAAGGACGACCATCTTCTCCTGAAGAGCTCTTCCAAAATGTCCCTGTTGAACTCGGGGGAAAAACTATCCTTATCGACATTGAGGTTATCGATTCCTCGCTTGATTAATACATCTTGTTTCAGCATAGCTACATGTACGCTATGAAGTCAGTGGCCTCTTCTGTGTTTTGAACGATGATGTTCCCCCACAATGGGAAAATCATCACCATCGACCAAGTTTCACATTACGAGCCTAACCACTCCTCCAACATCGATAACATCCTACCTCTTGTCCGCACTAGTTCTGACGCATACCCACTCATGGAGATGGGCCCGGGAATTTTCAAAGACCAATCTTTGCTAGCGGCATACCACGAAGCACCACCGCTCATACACCCCTCAGCACAAGTGTGTGTCATATCTTCCAATGGAACCGAAACTGGAGATACCATTCCTCCCACAAATGCTTCTCCACTTCTTGACATCCCACTCGTAGAAGAAATCCTACCTCAGGAACCCCCTGAGAACCCTATGACACCACTTATCCCTGATTTCACCCTCCCCCAGGGTCAAATCCTAGTTTGGGAGACGATCCCCCAAGCCATTACTCAAATTCAGTTCTTCTACCCCCCACCAGGAGTATAATCTTTCTAGGTAGCCGCAATGCTTACCCTTCCCAACATGGTGCTTGTCATTCCGGTATGGTATCTACACCCACCCACGATGGTTCCTCAACCATCCCTCCCTCCCCAAACAAAGGGAATCACGATGCACATTCCAGTACTAACTCCGACCACACCTCCCTCACCCCCACTTGTCAGCACCACCACGACAGCTGGGGGTAGATGGAAGAAGAAAGATCCCACTGCTCCAATTCCTCCTCGATTTCAACCTCCTTTCGCACTCTACGAGAGAGAGGGACACCCCACAAATATATTTCCCTGTCTCCCTGAGTTACGCAATTTGATCCAACTCCCTTGAGCAACCACATCGCTCGTCGCTTCACCAAGCACACCTAGTACTACCACCACGTCCCCTACTATAGGCAGTAAAGGGATGCAAACCAAATTCGCATGTGCCATTTGTTCAAAGTATGGCCACTACACTCATCATTGTCCCACCCTACCTCAGTTTTGATAGACGCTAATGACAGTACGCCAAAAATTTCAACAAGACCCCTCTCTGCCCACGTCATCAAGTACCCACATCATTGACATCCATTATGTCACAACCTCAGTCAACGAACGGATGAGGTTCCCTTGCTCTCTTTGTGAATCACTTGACCATTTCACGTACCAGTGTCCTACGATCATTGAATACAAGCATCGTCAAATGGCCCTTATTCAAAATCCTACAACCACCTCACTTCCTGTAATACAAGTAATTCCCCCTATTCCTTCTCCAGATATTGTTCATATCCCCTCCCCTGAACCTGAGTCACTTCCCACCCCTCCATGGTTCATGGATAGACTGTCGGGGGACTTACCCCTAAATCCCCCCAATTCTCTGGTTCATTTCCCTTAGGAAATCTTACCCCCGACCATAGTTTATAGCCCACAGTGTCTAGACATTTGGTTTATGTCAAGCACACCATCGCACCATCGTTGTGATACCCCCTCTACATATTCACCACCTGAAGATAATCACACAGTGACAGCCACCAATGTTACTTCTCCAAATCCCCTATATTCTCGCATTTCCCACTGCAACGAAGATATTCTGGAGGAAACTAACTACCCCTGATTGCCCATGGAATGCGCTCCATCACCGAGCACTTTTTCTCTCACAGGAAGCCTTTGACCCTCCTAGCAAAGAATCCATATGTGAAATCAAAACCAAGGATTTTATCCTGTCATGGCACATAGATTGGTTCAATAACCCTATCCTTGCCCCCGATGCTTTTGAAGAAGGAAACATGGCCAATATTTCCCCCACTGTCAAAATCGACATTTCCATCAAACCAAGAATCGTAGAAGAAATCACCATTGGTGTTGCATTGTCCCCTGAGGAACTCACAGCTTACCAAGCTCTCTTTTAGGAATACCAGGATATTTTTGCATGGTCATACACAGAGATGCCTGGCCTTGATCCTTCTATCGTCGAACATCACATCGACACATGGCCTGATGTCTCCCCAGTACATCAAAAGCAACACCCACTTCCCCATCCAAAGTCATGGATATTAGAGCCGAAATTGACAAACTAGGCATTGCAGGGTTCATCTACCCCATCGCATACACTTCATGGGTCTCCAACCCCGTCCCCGTTAACAAAAAACAGAGCACTATTTGCATCTGCACAGACTTTCACGATCTCAATCATGCTTGTCCCAAAGACAACTTCCCAACGCCTTTCATCGACCAAATTATCAATGATTGTGTAGGCCATGAGGCTTTGTCCTCCATGGATGGTTTCTCTGCCTACAATCAAATCCAAATCCATCCAGCAAATCAGTACAAAACCACATTTACCACCCCATGGGGAACTTTTGCTTATCGTGTTATGCCATTTGGACTCAAAAATGTGGGTGCGACGTTCCAGCGGGCCATGACTTACGTTTTCCATGATCTCGCTTGCATCATTCTCGCTTACTTGGACGACCTCACCTATAATATACCTAGGCCAAACCCAATTGTAATGTAAATGAAAATGTACTTAAGCTGGTGAGTTGTTTTGATATCATTTTGTATGCACATTTCATGGCATAGTGCGCACATGTACTATGCAGTAAAATGAGGAAGTGTGCACATCCCTGGATACCGTGCGCAACAACTTGAGTGCGCGTGATTGTGAGGCCAGCGAGCCTTTGTGTATATGATATGTTTTATAGGCTGGTGAGACAGTGATTATAAGCTAGGATTCTTATGTTTTGATTAGGTCGGAGAGCCTAGATGTTAAAGGCCAGTGTGCCTCTTTTTGTACATGTCTCATAATTAATATAAATACATCGTTGCGCGCAGACCGACCACAATAAAAGAGATGAGGGACTAAACTCCACTGGTTAGGGAAAGGGAGGGGCCTAAAAGTTAAGGAAAGGGCTAAGCTAGGGAGCTTAAGCCAAAAAGAAATATTATATTAATATTTCTTAAATCATAAAGTATGGATAATTATTTTATCAAGTTGGGGACAAGTGGGCCAAAGTAGCTCCCAACATGACAAGTGTCAAGTTGGGGACATGCATACATATTGTTGGCACCTAGTTCATTTGCTATCATCTTTTCCATCATTCTTCCTAGGATTCCTTCCACCATTCAGTCATCCAGTCAATCATCCATGAGCATGCACACACCCATTGAGCTATCCTTTGTATCTTCATGACTGAACCTGAACCTGTATCCATAGCCATATATGTTTGTATAGCTGGTTAGATTGGGAGCGGGATTGAAGAGGCGGGTTTTCAGGCCCGTGAGCAATTCTCTGGGTGAGAGAATTGTTGGGAATTGATTTCCTAAAGGTGCTAAACTGCAGCTACAGTTCTCTGAGACTTCCTGTCTGGCCTGTTTCTGAAGCCCGGAAAGGAAGTGGGGAAGCCGAAGGACTGTTGAGCAGAGAAGGGTCACACTTCCTGGGTGGGACAGGCATGTGGGGAATGAGGGGTTGTAGGTTGTTAGTTTGAGTTGGCACCTAAGACGGACTCTTTCCTGTTGTCTATGATCCTTTAGCCAGGTTAGGAATCTCTTTACCCGGGTGGAGTTTAGTCCCAGCTCGGGGGTGACTCACTGTTGAGAGTGATGAACAGTGTGGTCTAAGGTTGGGAGGTTCATGGACGGTCTGCACACAGTTGGTGATATTCTTACATAGATAAGTGTTAATTGTGTGATAAATTTACATGTTGCATTGGTATTTACGTGCTTATTTCTATGGTTTATCGTATGCATGGTTATAACTATCTGTATTTTTATGGGTAATTCCTGTATATGTTGCATGTATATGTTTACTGTTATTCCAGTGTGAATCTGTGCATTTAGAGATGTATTTTTCTGTTTACGTTTTATATGTAAAGCTTCCGCATGAGTTATGTGTGCATATGTTTTAATTTAATTGCATGCAGTTCGAAAAATTTATGTGGCATAGCTCAGTTGGATGTTGGGTATGTTACGGTATGTTCCGCAAAGAGAGAATAAAAGAGTTCTCTGGCGTAGCATGGCCCGGCATGGGTGGTCGGGGACGTTACAAATTGGTATCATAGCTTTAGTTTTTAACACTGAGCCTGAATGGGCCAAACGAGTTCAATTGAAGCGAATATTCACAGAAGATTTATTTCGAACAGGCCAAATTTCAGTTTGTAGAGCGTCCATGGTAAAAAGTAACAGCAACTGGGTGGAATTAGGAAAAAGCCCCAATTTGTGTTGTTAAATTCGTGAGAAAATGGAGAAATTTGGCCATGTGATGAGATATTACTGATTTAATCTTTGTTTTAGCAAATTCAAATCTGGAACAGGTCGAATTTGAAGTTACAGTGAAGCCATGACAGATGGAGCGGAATTCGTAATTAAAATTCCCAATTCGTTAATTGATTTTGGGTGAATTTGTTCCAGAAATATCAACCCATGGCGATTTGTAATTGCAGAGGTTGAATTGGTGTTATCGGGCAAAAATTGAACGAATTTCATAGTTGCAGAATGTCCATGGAAGAAATGGGGAAAAAGCTAAGAAAAAGCCCCAATTTCTGCAGCGGAATTCACGAGGAATGGTTGCGCATAAAATGAATGTGCACAGGTGGGCACACTAAAAATGCATGATGCGCAGTAAAAGCTGGTGATTGGTAAAATTCGGCACTGTGTGGAAAGATATTGGCGCGCTGGTGCGCGCTCTAAATTTCGATGCCACGTGGAAAAATGTTAGTGTGCAGGTGTGCGCGCTAAATTTCGGTGCCACGCAGAAAAATGTTAGTGTGTAGGTGTGCGTGCTAAATTTCGGTGCCGCACGGAAATATGTTAGTGTGCAGGTGTGCGCGCTAAATTTTTGTACCACGCGGAAAAATGTTAGTGTACGGGTGTGCGCGCTAAATTTTGGTACCGCGCAAAAAAATAGTGGTTTTCTGGTGCGTGCACTAAATTTTGGCGCCGCGCGGAAAAATGTTGGTGTGCTGATGCGCACGCTAAATTTGGCATTACGCAATGTGCATACGCATAAGAAGTGTGCACGGTGTGGACATTCATAATAACGGCACGTGTGGTGTATTGGCATAGTGAAGTGGAGTATGGTAGTTGTGCGCGCAATGTGGGTATATGTTGTCGCACGATAATTTAGTGAATGGTGCACGCAAAGTATTGGTGCTCGGTGGGGTGTACTAAAATCTAGCATGGTGAAGCGCGCAGAGTAAAATGCATGTTGAATATCAGCGTGTGGTACAAAAATAGCGCGCGGTCGATATTGGCGCGCGACATGAAAGTAGTGCGCGCAAGTTATTGGCGCGACAGAGAAGTGATACACAGTGGTTTTAAAATGCGTGAAGCACGATTTACCTTGTGTTGTTGCTGCACATGGTAAATATGGGTGTACAGGTTGAAATTTGTGTGCGCAAAGTCGTTTCAAGAGTGAACAATAGCAGAAAACTAGCGATTTTTTGCGACAGTTTATATCATTTTAGCATCATCTTTTTGCAACACGTTTTTGAGGCCCTTAAGAGCGTTTTTAGCAACTGAAAAACCAAGAGATAGAAATGTACCACTTGTCTCTTCTAAAATGAAGGATCTCAGATAGATCTTTCTAATGGTGTAAATTGTTCGTCAAACAGAGCTTTTATGAGAAAGTTACAGCAGAAACAATAGAGGGTAAATTTTAAGACCCATCTAACTTCAAAGGGCCATAACTTCCTACTCTGGAATCAGATTGAGGTGCAGGAGTAGTCAATGGAAATCTATTGAACCATAGAAGACAGTCCCAAAGCTTAATTAAATTTATGGGCATGTTAAAGGTGTTTAATATGGAAAATAATTTACCTGTAACATTCTAGACCAAAAACACAAATTGGCCTAGAACTTCAGCAGGCTGTAAATAGCAGCCCAGAACCCAAAATGAGGTGAAACAAGGACAGAATGTCCATAATATGTATATGAAGAAACCCAATTGAGTTCCTATGAAAAATCCAAAGGAGTAGGTGCAAAATTGCATATTTACAGCGCAGAGTTGCGCCAAGTTGAAAAACGAACAGAAAAATTATTAGGCAAATTTCAAATAGCCATAACTTTCTGCTCAAGGCTCGGAATTGAGCATGTGAGAAGGCATTGGAAAGGTATTGAACAATGGAATCTAATTATCCACCCAGAAAATTGATCAAGGTAGTAAATTTTTCAAGAAATCGGAAGAAATATTTCTGCTATATATTGAACCAGAATGGTTCTATTTTCATGAATTATTGAAACAGTTAGCCTAACAAAGTTTTGTTGGCTGCACATTTTGCAGAGTTAACAACAACTAGATCAGATCAAGATCAGTGCAGAGTCCATAGGAATGGAAGAGGCACAGGGGAATTACATTCATCAAGATGAGAGTAGAGCGATGGATGTCCATTTGGGCATTGAAGGAACAAACTCCCATGGACATGGAGATGAAAGGAATGAAAACATGAATATGGCAGAGACCATTAAAAATTTGCAGAAGGATTTCCAAAGCCATAAAGCTGATAATGAAAGGATTATGAGAGCCAAGGAATAGCAAGATGATTTCAACATGAAGTTATTGGAGAGTTTGAACAGAATAGAAAATAAATTGGATAAGGAGAGTGGCTCAAGCAAATCGAGAATCCACAGGTCTCATGATGAGAAAAGAAAAGAAATAAGTGTTAACAGACATCACCATCACTCCCCGAAGCACTCCAATAAGAGGGCACACAACATCTCAAGGCCATCCCCTGTCAGAAATCATAAGAGGTCTGGGGTGGATGAACTGCGAGGAGAAATGAACAACATCAAACCTCCTACATTTGATGGTGAGCACAAGAAGGATGAGGATGCAAAAATATGGTTGTTGGGAATGAGAAAGTATTTTCAATTGCATAATTATTCTTCTCATGCAGAAGGTAGAATTTCCATCTATCAACTCAAGGGAAAGGCATCCATGTGGTGGGATCAACATGTGCAGGTGAAGCACATTAAAGAGAAAAGCGTTACTTAGAGAGAATTCAAGAAGTGTTTTGAGAAGAAATACTTGACTAAGAGATACTATGACAAGAAAATGAAAGAATTATTTGAACTCAAGCTTGAGAGTATGACCATAGATGAATATGAGAGAAGGTTTCTACAACTGATGAAGTATGTCTCTTTCATCAAGGATGAGACAGTTAACATTCAAAGATATTTGAGTGGATTGCCATCATTCATCAGTGACAAAATACAGTATGATGATCCAAAGACATTGGAGGAGACCATAAGGCGAGCTAAATGCATATATGATCAGCAGAAAGCAAGGCCAACTTTCCAAAAATCTTGGGAAGACAAAAAGAAGTTCAAGGTGGATCAAAGGAAGAAGGGATCTAAGCCACCATTCTTCAGAAATAATCCACATGGACAGAAAACTCCTAGAGAACCCAGAATGGTTGAGGCAGGGAGTCAAAGGCCAAGGCAACCACCTATTCAATGTTGGGGTTGTAAAGGAGATCATGTGTTCAAAGATTGTCCTCACAGAGGTGAAAAAGGAAGGACTGTTCACAATGTATAGCGAGCTGAAACAGTGGAGGATATGGGTAGAAATGTACCAAGGATCTATGCAGCCCTGGATAACAACCAAGCAGAGTATCAATCACACATGATTGAAGTGGAAGGTATGATTAACAACCAAACCATTGTTATTTTAATTGATTCAGGATCTAGTCATAGTTATATAGATCCTAAGATGGTGGAAAGTTTGCATTTTCCAAGAAGCAAGCATGGGAAATATCGGTTGGTGCAGCTGGCTATAGGAACCAAAATAATAGTTAATGAGATGGTTAAGTCATGGCTTATGGACATGAATGGGTTGAACACCAAGGAAGATTTGAACATCTTGCCTTTAGGTTCTTATGACTGTCTAATTGGGATGGATTGGTTGGTCTAGCATCATGCTATCTTAGACTGTCATAACACAACATTTACTTTCTTGGATGAGGAAGGGAAACTAAGGAAAGTGCAGGGAATTCCCAGGGCAGTAACCATCAAAGAAATTTCAGCATTGCAGCTGAAGAAATGTTACAGAAAAGGGTGTCAAATATTTGCAGCTCATATGGAGGAGACACCTAAAGATAAGGTGTCAAGTTTGGAAGATCATGCAGTTCTGGAAGATTTTGAAGATGTGTTCAAGGAGGTACCAGGACTACCCCCAAAGAGAGATATTGATTTCTCTATAAATTTTATGCCTGGAGCAGCTCCAGTGTCAAAGACTCCTTACAGAATAAGTACACCAGAGTTGAAGGAGTTGCAAATGCAACTTGAAGAGCTTCTGAAGAAAGGGTATATACACCCAAGTGTGTCACCTTGGGATGCCCCAGTCTTGTTTGTGAAAAAAAAAATGGAACATTAATATTCTGCATTGATTTCAGACAGTTGAATAAAGTGACTGTTAAGAACAAGTATCCTCTGCCAAGGATTGATGATCTTTTTGATCAATTGAAGGATGCAAAGATCTTTTCAAAGATATATCTCAGGTCAGGATACCATCAGGTAAGGATTAAAGAGGAAGATATCAGCAAGACCACCTTCAGAACAAGGTATGGTCATTATGAGTTCACAGCGGTGCCATTTGGGTTGTCAAATGCACCAGTTGTTTTCATGTTCTTAATGAATGGTGTTTTCCGAGAATATTTAGACAAGTTTGTCATTATCTTTTTGGATGACATTTTTATATACTCTAAGTCAGAAGAAGAGCATGAGCATCATTTGAGAATGGTGTTGCAAGTATTAAGGGAGCATCAGATGTATTCCAAGTTGAGCAAGTGCTCATTTTATCAAAAGAAAATTCATTATTTGGGGCACATCATTTCAAAAGATGGGATAGCAGTGAATCCTGAGAAGATAGAAGCCATTAGAGAATGGTTAGTGCCAAAGAATGTGACAGATGTGAGATCATTCATGGGTCTTGCAGGCTACTACAGGAGATTCATTGAAGGATTCTCAAAGATTGCACACCCAATCACTTCCTTGCAAAGAAAGGGTGTGAAGTTTCAGTGGAAATTGGATTGTGAAAAGAGTTTCCAACACTTGGAACAGTTACTAACAAGTGCTCCAATACTAAGGATTGCAAACCCAAATGAAGACTTCATTGTATGCACAGATGCATGTAAAGAGGGACTTGGTGGAGTTCTTAGTCAAAATGGGTTTGTTATATGTTATGAATCAAGGAAGTTAAAGGAGCATGAAAGACACTATGCCACTCATGATTTGGAGTTGGCAGCCATAGTGCATGCCTTAAGGAAATGGAGACACTACCTCATGGGAAAAGGTTTGAGCTAAGAACAGACCATAACGGTCTGAAATATTTATTTGATCAGCCAACTCTAAATTCTAGGCAAACTATATGGTTGGAATCTCTAAGTGAATATGACTTTGATATAAAGCATATCAAGGGGAAAGAGAACAAAGTGGTTGATGCACTTAGCAGAAGAGTGCATGAATTGCATGTTACAGCCATTAGCATGTACCAATCAGATTTGAAAGACATAATTACATAGGCTGCCAAATTAGATTTGCATTACAAGGAATTAGTGACAAAATTACAGCAAGGTATTTTGCAGCAGAAAATTGAGGAATACAAGCTAAATAATGATGAAATTCTCATGTACAAGCGCAGAGTTTATGTACCAAATTCTAATGAATTGAAAAATATGATATTGAGAGAAATGCATAATGTGCCTTATGCTGGGCACCTAGGATATCAGAAAACTATTGCAGTTGTCAAGAGCCAATATTATTGGCCAGGCATGAAGAAAGAGGTTGTTGATTTTATTGCCAGATGTTTGGAATGTCAAAAAGTAAAGGTTGACCATAGACACCCAGCTGGTTTGCTACAGCCATTACCCATTCCTAAGTGGAAATGGGAAGTTGTAACAATGGATTTCATCACTAAACTTCCCAGAACAAACAAGCAACATGATTCTATCATGGTAGTGGTGGATAAGCTTACTAAAGCTTCCCATTTTGTTCCAATTAAGCTCACTCACAAGGCAGCGAACATTGTTGATGTTTATATGAAAGAAATTGCTAGATTACGTGTAATACCCAAGACAGTTGTGTCTAATAGAGATCCAAAATTTACCTCAAAATTTTGGAAAGGTTTATTTAATGGATTTGGCACAAATTTAAATTTTAGTACAACCTATCATCCAGAATCAGATGGACAAACAGAGAGGGTGAATCAAGTGACTGAAGATATGTTGAGGATGTATGTGATGGATAAACCATCAAAATAGGAAGACTACCTACACTTGGTAGAGTTTTCTTACAACAGTGGGTACCAAGCATCTCTAAAGATGAGTCCATTTGAGGCACTTTATGGCAGAAAGTGCAACACGCCAGTAAGTGGGGATAACCCAGCAGACAGAGTAGTGGTTGGGCCTAATTTGCTCAGGGGAAATGGAGGAGCAAATGATTAAAATAAAACAAAATTTAAAGGTTGCCCAAAACAAACAGAAAAGCTATGTTGATAAGGGCATAACTCACAGGGAATTTAAAGTGGGTGAACATGTATTTTTGAAAGTGAAAGCCAACAGAAGTTCCCTAAAGTTCAGAAACTATTCAAAGTTGGCATCTCACTATTGTGGGTCGTTTGAAATCCTAGAGAGGATTGGTCCAGTTGCTTATATGATTGCATTTCCTGCATCTATGTCTATTCATAATGTATTCCATGTATCATTGCTCAAGAAATATATACCTGATGCTAATCATGTTATTGATTGGAATGTGATTCAGGTGGAGCAAGAAGGCGCTTTTCAAGTGCATCCGGTGCGCATTCTGGACCGAAAAATCAAACAGCTCTGGAATTGAGCCATAGGGCTTGTAAAGGTCCAATGGACCTGGTACAGTCTTGAGGATGCTACTTGGGAGCATGAGGATGCAATGCGGGTAGAATACCCGCATCTTTTTGAGGATTTTTGAAATTTTGTTGAATATGGGTACATGATGCACTAAGGACAGTGCATAAATAAGGGGAGGGGATTGTAATATCCCTAGGCCGAACCCAATTGTAATGTAAATGAAAATGTACTTAAGCTGGTGAGTTGTTTTGATATCATTTTGTATGCACATTTCATGGCATAGTGCGTGCATGTACTGAGCAGTAAAATGATGAAGTGTGCACATTCCTGGATATCGCGCGCAACAACTTGAGTGCGCATGATTGTGAGGCCAGCGAGCCTTTGTGTATACGATATGTTTTATAGGCTGGTGAGCCAGTTATTATAAGCTAGGATGCTTATGTTTTGATTAGGTCGGAGAGCCTAGATGTTAAAGGCCAGTGCGCCTCTTTTTGTACATGTCTCATAATTAATATAAATACATCATTGCACGCAGACCGACCACGATAAAAGAGATGGGGGACTAAACTCCACTGGTTAGGGAAAGGGAGGGTCCTAAAAGTTAAGGAAAGGGGTAAGCTAGGGAGCTTAAGCTAAAAAGGAATATTATATTAATATTTCTTAAATCATAAAGTATGGATAATTATTTTATCCTAAGTTCTAAAGTTGGGGACAAGTGGGCCAAAGTAGCTCCCAACATGACAAGTGTCAATTTGGGGACATGCATACATATTGTTGGGACTTAGTTCATTTTCTATTATCTTTTCCATCATTCTTCCCGGGATTCCTTCCATCATTCAGTCATCTAGTCAATCATCCAAGAGCATGCACACACCCATTGAGTTATCCTTTGTATCTTCATGACTGAACCTGAACCTGTATCCATAGCCATATATGTTGGGTATAGCTGGTTAGCTTGGGAGCGGGATTGAAGAGGTGGGTTTTCAAGCCCGTGAGAAATTATCTAGGTGAGAGAATTGTTGGGAATTGATTTCCTGAAGATGTTAAACTGCAGCTACAATTCTCTGAGACTTCCTGTATGGCCTATTGTTGAAGCCCGAAAAGGAAGTGGGGAAGCCGAAGGACTGTTGAGCAAAGAAGGGGCACACTTTCTGGGTGGGACAGGCATGTGGGGAATGAGAGGTTGTAGGCTATTAGTTTGAGTTGGCACCTGAGATGAAGTCTTTCCTGTTGTCTATGAGCCTTTAGCTAGGTTAGGAATCTCTTTACCCGGGTGGATTTTAGTCCCAGCTCGGGGGTGACTCACTGTTGAGAGTGATGAATAGTGTGGTCTAAGGCTGGGACGTTCATGGACAGTCTGCATGCATTTGGTGATATTCTTACAAAGATAAGTGTTAATTGTGTGACAAATTTACATGTTGCATTTTTATTTACGTGCTTATTTCTATAGTTTATCTTATGCATGGTTATAAATGTCTGTATTTTTATGGGTAATTCTTGTAAATGTTGCATGTATATGTTTACTGTTATTCCGGTGTGAATCTGTGCATTTACAGATGTATTTGTCTATTTACGTTTTATATGTAAAACTTCCACATGAGTTCTGTGTGCATATGTTTTAATTTAATTGCATGCAGTTCGAAAAATTTATGTGGCATAGCTCAGTTGGATGCTGGGTATGTTATGGTATCTTCCTCAGAGAGAGAATAAAAGAGTTCTCTAGCATAGCGTGGCCCGACATGGGTGGTCGGGGACGTTACATCACCGCTCACTCCAAGAAATGAACTCAACATCTAGATGACTTAGGGGTCGTCTTTCAACGATGTCGCCAGTACAATATCTGCTTGAACCCCCTCAAGTGTGTATTTTGCGTCACCTTCGGACGCCTCCTTAGGTTCATCATCTCCCAACATGGCATCACTGTGGACCCTTCAAGGTCCAAGCTATCATAGAAATTCCACCACCTAGGAATTTGCGCCAACTACAGAGCCTACAAGGCAAAGCCAACTTTCTTCGATGCTTTGTCCCAGATTACGCCACTCGTGAGCATGGTTTCCTTCACTTACTGCATCATGATATCCCCTTTCGATGGGATGAACATGCTCAAACTGATTTCGATGATTTAAAAGCAGCGCTATCCAATGCCCCTTTGATTAGTCCTACTGACTATGATCACGACTACATCCTCTACCTATCGGACTCAGTCATTTCAGTAGCAGGAGTTCTCGTCCAACTGGGGGATGATAACCGCGAGCATGTTATTTACTACATCAGTAAAAACCTTTCAGGACCACCCATGAAGTACAAACATGAAGAGAAACTTTCCTTCGCAACTGTCCTCGTAGTCCAGAAACTGAGTCATTATATCTTGCTTCGCACTACCAAAGTCGTGGCAAATTCCAACCCCATGTAGTACTTTCTTAGTCGATGGAAAATTAATGGTAAGTTTTCCTGGTGGATCATCATTCTTCAGGAATACGACCTATAGTTTTCAACTCCCAAAAGCAATAAATCACTTCTTCTCGCTGAACTCCTCACGACATTCCCCTCAGACACTACAAGTTCACCTGTCAACACAGATTTTCCCGACAAACACCTCTTCTACATCCCCTCAGATAACCCCTGGTATTGCGACCTCCTCGTCTACCTTCAGACACAAAATTTTGGAACTCATCTCTCACGAGATGATCGTTAGTGCATTTTCCACCAGGCCCCTCGCTACCTCCTCATCGGTGACATTTTGTATTGACGTGGGGTCGACGCCATACTTCGTCGATGTTTGACCATCGACGAAGTCGACAGAGTCTTGAATGATTTCCATAGTGGCGCTTGCGGTGGCCACCTCTCAGGTATGTCCACCGCCCAAAAAATCATTCAATCTGGATACTTCTAGGCCACATTATTTCATGATTGCATTGACGTTGTCAAGCGATGCAACAAATGCCAGCTTTATGCAAACAAAGCACGAGCGCCACCCGCTCTTATACACCTAGTCATCACTGTCGGCCCCTTCTGCAAATGGGGCATAGACTTTATGACCTGCAATCATCCATATAGCAATGGAAACAAGTACATCATCGTAGTAGTAGATTACTTTACCAAATGGGCCGAAGCCATGCCCACCTTCAACAACATCGCTGACACAATAGTGTGTTTTTTCTTCAACCACGTCATTACCCGCTTCGAAGTCCCTCTCCAGTTAGTCTCTGATCACAGTAAACACTTTGAGAATGAGATATTCGTCGAACTCTCCTCAAGGTTAGGCTTCTCCCATGAGTTTTCCTCCCCATACTACCCTCAGTCCAACAGACAGGTCGAGGTTGTTAACAAAGTCCTCAAAACCATGTTGCAATGCACTGTCAACAAACATAAGACCAACTGGAATCATATGTTGTTTTCAGCACTATAGACTTATCGCATGGCAGTCAAAACTGGCAACAGTTTTACACTGTTTCATCTCGTCCATGGTATTGAAGCCACCCTCCCCATCGAGTGTTAAATTCCCACGTTGCGCACCGCCATCGAGCTATTACCCGACCCTGTCCCAAAAATAAAACCTATCTACTATGAAAGAGGATGAGACCACTAACATAGCTCTCACAAATCTTGGATCGGTCGGCTTGAACTCCTGTAATCTCCAAATCTCCTCTAAAAACCTCTCGTCAACTCACTATGGCAGCAGGTACAAATGAAGTGGCATTGTGGGCCCCACAGCTATATATAATCCCTTTGCCAAACTTCCACGCTCAGTTACAGGAGCTCAGAGTCTCTAGTTTTTTATCCATCTTCAGCCATGGGATCAGGATCATGTCGTCTACACAGTCACCTTCCCTAGGCCACCATCAGCACCTGACCCCGGGGGAGAATTTTTCTCACATCACGCCCAGGTATGCATGCTCATGTTCAAAATTATCAAATAGTTGTTATATGTTCTTTATCTTCAGATATTGTTCACATCAAGTATTCGGTTTTAATGTGTGCAGGTACTTGGTCATCACAAACCAACGCAACCCCCTCAGGCATATGATCAACACTGGCATGTAATCATTCACTCTGAATACCAATTGCATCTCCTAGTCACACCCTCTGACATTTTCCTATAGGATCCTCACATTCAGCTTTCCAGTACTATCACCTCCATTGCAATGTTGTACTTTCACCCGGTAGAATTCTCCCCCACATGAGTTGTCCCATTCATAGTCCCACTTGGCACTTTGACACTCATGCCGCTTTCACCCCTTAGGGATGGGAGTCCAAATAGTCTTACACATTTCCGAGAATCAGCCACATACTCCTTCTCCTCATTTTGCTAGCTTTCCCAATGGACTCCCAGGTTATCTCATCACGGCTTTATTTTGACTGCACCCCCACAGTATCATTAACCCTCCATTTCATCCACAATCAGTTTTCCCATCTACAAATTGCCCTCCATTCATTTACCTCATATAGAAACCCACCCATGGGGCCCCCACCCTCCACCAATTCTCCAAGCAACTTGTGCCCTCACAGGCCAAGCCATCTTGCACTGGGGCACCCATTTCTGTATCTGTACAATCAGCCCAAATTATTCTTTATTCATTTGATTGTTGTAAAAAGCCTTTGTTTCTAGCATTTACATATCTTTTTTTTGTCACCCTTGGAAAGATTATTTGTTCCTGGCAATGCAACCCATGTCGCCCTTGGTTGGGGCATCCACTATCTTCTACTTATGTTGACATCGTCCATAAAACCCCAGTATCCCACAGTCCATGTACCCTTGATCTCTGAGTTTGTCCATTTTTTCACGCCTCTGGAACAATTTAAACCATGTCTAGTCATCCCCCTAACGCTAGATCCAGTTTCACGGTTGTTGCCACCCATCCTTCACATATACCCCCAACCAAGGGCAGTCTTGAGTCTCACCGCATCTTGACTTCATCCATGTTCCTTATCAGTTCCTGATCTTATCCAGTGGATTTCATGAATCCCTTTTGCTTCTTGGAGTCGCATCTCCCTCTCTTTCGACATCAGCAAAGTTTCCAGAAGGGCGGCAGTATCTTGACTCTCATTACCTTTCCAATGAGGAGTCTCAGATAGCACAGAGAGAGCTATCATTTCTCTTTGTTGTCATTGACCCCCATAACATTCGACTTCAACACATTCTCATGTTACGGTGGGTCTTACTATGCGACTATTGCAGTTTTTGTATACTAGCCGAAGACCTATGAATTTGTTAGGCCATCAATGCCTACGAGTCAACGACACTTATTACGTCCTTGCCTCTATTCAGAGTATGTTCACCATCTGAATTGTCATCTACCATTATCAAACCACCCTGGACGGCGTTGTAGTCATCTACATCAACATACAAATTCAGTTACTGTCATACATTTTTGAGTTACATGACATGAGCATGGGGCATGTCTGCCTCGTTTGTATACAGACTTTATTTTCCTCCCTAGAGAAAGGTTTGGTCCCACAATTTCCCCTCTCCCTCCACTTCCTCCCTGAGTTCAACCTCCTTGTGCACTCTGCGAGAGAGAGGGACACCCCACAAATAGATGTCCCTCTCTCCCCGAGTTACGCAATTTGATCCAACTCCCTCGAGCAACCACATCGCTTATCGCTTCACCAAGCACACCTAGTACTACCACAACATCCCCTACTACAGGAAGTAAAGGGCTGCAAATAAAATTTGCATGTGCCAGCTGTTCAGAGTATGGCCAGTACACTCATCATTGGCTCACCCTACCTCATTTTCGACAGACGCTAACGGCAGTACGCCAAAACTTTGACCCCTCTTCGCCCACGTCATTAGGTACCCACGTCACTGACATCCATTATGTCATGACCTCAGTCAACGAACGGATGAGGTGCCCTTGCTCTCTTTGTGAATCACTTGATCATTTCTCATACCCGTGTCCTACAATCATTGAATACAGGCGTCGTCAAATGGCCCTTATTAAATATCCTACAACCACCTCACCTCCTGTAATGTAAGTAATTCCCCCTATTCCTTCTCCAGATATTGTTCATATCCCCTCCCCTAAACCTCAGTCACTTCCCACCCCTCCATGGTTCATGGATAGACTGTCGGAGGATTTACCCCCAATTCTCTGGTTCATTTCCCTCAGGAAATCTTACCCCTGACCATAGTTTATAGCCCACAATGTCTGGACATTTGGTTTATGTCGAGCACACCATCGCACCATCTAAATATAATCACACAGTGACAACCACCAATGTTACTTCCCCAGATCCCCTATATTCTCGCATTTTCCACTGCGACGAAGCTATCCTAGAGGAACTAACTACCTCTATTGCCCATGGAATGCGCTCCATCACCGAGCGATTTTTCTCTCACAGGAAGCCTTTTACCCTCCTAGCCAAGGCTCCATATGTGCAATTGAAACCAAGGATTTTATCCCGTCAAGGAACATAGATTGGTTCAATAACCCTATCTCTTCCCTCGATGCTTTTGAAGAAGGCAACATGGCCAATATTTCTCCCACTGTCAAAATCGACATTTCCATCAAACCAGGAATCATAGAAGAAATCACCAGTGGCGTTGCATGCTCCCCTGAGGAACTCATAGCTTACCAAGCTCTCTTTCAGGAGTACGGGGATATTTTTGACTGGTCATACACAAAGATGCTTGGCCTCGATCCTTCTATCGTTGAACATCGCATCGACACATGGCCCGATGTCTCCCCAGTACGTCAAAACAAACTCCCACTTCCTCATCCAAAGTCACGGCTATCAAAGCCAAAATTGACAAATTATGCGTTGTAGGGTTCATCTACCCCATCGCATACACGTCATGGGTCTCCAACCCCGCCCCTGTTAACAATAAACAAGGCACAATTCATGTCTGCAGAGACTTTCGCGATCTCAATCATGCTTGTCCCAAAGACAACTTCCCAACGCCTTTCATCGACCAAATTATCAATGACTGTGCAGGCCATGAGGCTCTGTCCTTCATGGATGGTTTCTCTGGCTACAATCAAATCCAAATCCATCCAACAAAACCGCATTTACCACCCCATGGGGCACTTTTTATTATCGTGTTATGCCTTTTGGACTCAAAAATGTAGGTGCGATGTTCTAGCAAGCCATGACTTACATTTTCCATGATCTTGCTCGCATCTTTCTCGCTTACTTGGACAACCTCACCGCTCGCTCCAAGAAACGAACTCAACATCTAGATGACTTACGGGTCGTCTTTCAACGATGTCGCCAGTACAATATCCGCTTGAACTCTCTCAAGTGTGTATTTTACATCATCGTCGGACACCTCCTTGGGTTCAGCGTCTCCCAACACGGCATCACTGTGGACCCCCTCAAGGTCCAAGCTATCACAGAAATTCCACCACCTAAGAATTTTTGCCAACTACGGAGCCTACAAGTCAAAGCCAACTTCTTTCTACGCTTTTTCCCAGATTACGCCACTCGTGTGCATTGTTTCCTTCGCTTACTGCATCATGATATCCCCTTTCGATGGGATGAACATGCTCAAATCGCTATTGATGATTTAAAAGTAGTGATATCCAATGCCCCTTTGATTAGTCCTCCCGACTATGATCGCGACTATATCCTCTACCTATCGATCTCATTCGTTTCAGTACAAATCCTCACAAACCTTAAAATTTCCTTCTTCAAAACAATGATCACAAGAGGATAACAAAACAGGGTTTTCATCATATGGATTAGGATCAATTAAGAACATATAATTGCCTATGCAATCATTGGTTACCATAGGCTCAATTTGGTTTGCAAACTGATCATAAACTTCAGGCTCATACCTGTCTCTGGAGTACTCTGCAAATATTGAAGAATCCAGATCTGAATCTAAAATAAACTCGCATGCTCGTTGTTGTTCCAATTCTGCTTCACACTCATAACTTTCCTACTCAAAATCCGAATCATACTGACATTTTGCTTGTTGTTGTATATGTAGATTTTCAAAATCAACCCGCTCTCGGATGCTCCTGGAAGCACGGATGTTTTCCTCCACCTCTAGAGCATTTTCAAACAAGTTGCATAATGATGAGGACTTCCTTTCTAACAAGAGAAGGAAAAGCTTTCAATGTAGACTCATAACATAATATATCATGGCCACAATTTCTGTGGGCCAGATTTCCAAAGGCATGTCATGATAGATGTTGTAAAATCTTCTATTGAAGACAAGCAAAGCTTCACCTTGCTCTCTCTTCAAAGCATAAAAATTAGCAAGATATGAATCTAAAGATTTACTCTTACCCCAATGCTTAGAAAAATCTTTAGAGAACTCGATCTAAGAACCAAATGAGTCAGCTCTTAGACCCTTAAACCATATGGCAACATCTATGATTAGAGACTTAGAGAAAAATCTCATGATCACGTATTCATGAACAATCTCGAACCGATCAATAAAATCCTCAAAGGATTGCAAGTGCCTCTCAGCTGAAATTTGGTTCTCTCCAGAAAACCGGGGAAGATATTTGAAGCAGTCAATAGGGTAAGGATGAAGGAGATAGGGCAGCCTCAAGGGCTTGAACATCTTCATCCTGATTTTAATTTGAAAGGTAGTGGGTTGATCATGAAATTTAACAGGTTGATGACAAGGTTTAGTAGTAATGCCAAAATATGTTGAGATCTGAGAGGGTTAGGAATTAATTTCAACCTCCGCAAAGTCAAAAGGATTATCATATTCAAGAGGAAATGGAATGCAAAACTTATCTTTATGAACGCGCAGAGGTGAAGCTACTGAATCTAGTTCTGCAATACAAGTTGGCTGCAAGCTTTCTTCTTTTAAAGTTGGATATATACAGGAAGAATGATGATTTTCTAAATATACAAAACAAAAAATGGTTCTCTTTACATGCGAAGGGAACAACATGAAAGAGTTGATAAAGAAATATAATAGTTCATGAAGCATACTAATGAACTGATACCTGGATTTGAAATTTACCCTTTTCATCTCTGTCAACGGGATCCTCCCCAGTGGAGTCTTTAATCGTGGAGTCTCCAGGCAGATGATAAAGTCAATTCTATGTCCTCCTTTTGTCTTCCATCAAAAGTCGGATCTATGTCGTTCTTCCCAAGGAAACTATCTTCACTTTTGTTCCCCGGCAACGGGGCCAATTTGTTATCACCCCAGGAGTCTTTTCTTGACTGTGAAGGGAATGAGCCTGGTAACTTAAATGTTCAATAAAGTATGAGAAAAGGGATCAATTCGAATGACTTAATAAGCTCACTTTCACTCAAGATACATATGGATCCACTCAAAGACAAAAGGCCTTTAGCTATATTGTTCAGAAAATTTAATTAAGATGTGTACATGTAAAGAAAGTTAATCATATCAGTAGAAACACATATACAGCTGCCAATGTGAATGACTAATTATAATAAACATGAAATGTCATGAGCTAAGTCTATCAACGAAAAGATGAGGTGACAGTCATATGTCATTCGAAAAAACAATGCATACAAGTTTAGTATATCGATAAAGAGATGAGATGACAGTCATCTGTCATCAAATATACATAAAACATTGCATACAAGCTTACTCATAAACATGGAGAAAATAGAAGATGGAAAATTGAACAGAGTACAGGAAAGAAGCTTTTGTGTCAAGATGTATCCATCAATGTCTTCAATACATGAAATATGGTTACAAGTCTCCAAGATTGAACCACAGTCCTCAAACTGTTACCTCCTCCACTTTGGTGTTATGATTTAATTGGTTTAAATAGCCTTTACATTAAAAGTTATATCCTATAAAAGAGGATCAAATAAATAAAAATAGCATCAAATCAAAATAATTAATAAGTAATACGAACAGATCCTATATAAAAGGAATCAAACTTTATCTAACATCTAGGGTCTTCAATAGTTGCATAGACTTTACTGAGTGACATCAAGGCTCTCTAGAACTTTCACTGACATATGGAATATTTTATTGATGATCTGGAAAAAAAAATATCTGATCTGGGCAAATATATCATCGTTCTATCCCTCTTTGCACTTTCGGCGGCTTACAGGTATGAGACAGGTGAGAATTAGTCGCCGAAAGTTCTGGTATTCGGCGGCTTACAGCTTCTTGGAAAACCCATGCAAGTTGCCGAAACCGTAGTCTTTTGCAAGCTGCCTACCTTCACACCTCGGGGTGAGAGACAGTCCTTTATGCTTATCGTGCCTCCCTCCTAAATGCATAGGAAGAAAGAAAACCTTCCTGCCTTAAGGCCTTGATGAATCCATCTTCTTTTTTCTTTCAAAGATTCTAAAAATGATTTTGTTTTCTGTGTCTTTCCTAGTTGAGTGCCCATATTTTAGAAAGAACAGTGGCAAGTGTAGATGCCCGACCTTTTTCTTTGCTAGAGTTGATCCCGTTGTTTGTAATGACATCAAGCCTAGATAAGAAAACTCCATCCTGAAAGAAGTGGATTCCAAATGGCTTAGTAATTGTTGATATACCAATCATCGAAGGGACACCCTTGTTGTAGGTTAGATGAACTAAATAACTCGACAATATTGGAGTATGAACTGTGGCGATCCTTAGTTTTGAAGCATGGCATCTATCAGATGCTTTAAATCATCCAACGTACTTTCTTACAAAGATTTACATCTGACAGAGATAAGAAATCTCTTGTGGCTCTCCTCCATATAGATGACTTGAATTACATTGTAGTTGTGTGGCTTACAGAAGGTATGCATATCAACAACCATACGATTTGGAATTGATATCAATCTTTTTTCATAGGGTACCTGTGCGTGTATCTTTTTCTTGCAAATCAAGCACTTGTAACTTCACTAAGCACCGAGCAGCTTACATGTCAGGCTTATATGTTGACTTGTGCTCGTGGCTTGACATGTCGACTTAGCATAAGAGTTAGGCCCCTGATTTAACTCGTGATTTGAGCTTGAGGCTTGACTTGTAGCTTAGCTTTATGTATGTTATATAAATTTGGGGTTTGTCACATAATTGATATTTGATATCTATAAAAGCTTAGAATTAGATCACTTTTGCACACACCACATTTTTTATAAGATTCTTAAAAATATATATATAATATATTTTTATACTTGAAAATCTAAAGGTAAAAATTGAGTGATAACATCTGGCTCTAACTGGGATGGAGACCTCCCTACGAGGCTCCAAGAACCTAGTAGTTCCAGTTGCCTTGTCCATTGGGTTATGGAGTCACTGTGCAACTTTCCTCTGTAAACTTTCAAAAACTTCCATTCTCAAGATCTGCCTTTATTGATACAAATTGACTGCCATTTCTGCTGCAAACTGGAAGAAAAGAAATGCTCGAGCAGCGAGATTATTTCCTACCCTACTCTACTCTAACCAAATTTTCAACTTGGTCAAGTAAAGGCAGACTTCCATAACAGCCATTCAAGTAACTTTTTGTCTAAAAAAATCCCTTTTTTGTTACTGATTTGAAAATAATAATGAAAGAATAACAGTGACCATAAAAATTCTTTCAAGAGATCATATTTTCTATCAAATGCAAGTGATATGATAAAATATGAAAACTGAAAAGAGCCTGAAAGATAAGACTCTAGTAAGGCTGCAAATGGATCTTTGGAACCAAGATCATAATCATACTGTCTCAAAACCTTTGACTTCTCATATATGTCTTCTCCTCTGTCATGTTCCTGTGACTTAAATCCATCACTCTGATGTAATAGCCTATTGCAACTAGGAATTTCTGAGAAAAAATAAGAGGTATGTTTTGGATCTTCTACATCAGTGTCTTGGTAATGACCAAAAGAAAAATGAGTCTGAAAATATGTACCATAAAAAAAATTGTCGTCACTCTCTCCAACAATGAAATCTTTGCAAGATATATCAAAACTAAAACAATCTTCTTTTAACTTTTGAACATCAGATTCACAACTTTGATCGATCACAACATGTATACATTGTTGATTATCCTTTTGTTGAAAAGTAGAACTAAATGAAATTTCAAAAGTGGACAAATCCTCACAAACCTTAAAATCTCCTTCTTCAAAACAATGATCACAAGAGGATAACAAAACAGGGTTTTCATCATATGGATTAGGATCAGTTAAGAACATATAATTGCCTATGCAATCATTGGTTACCATAAGCTCAATTTGGTTTGCAAACTGATCATAAAATTCAGGCTCATACCTGTCTCTAGAGTACTCTGCAAATATTGAAGAATCCAGATCTGAATATAAAATAAACTCACATGCTCGTTGTTGTTCCAATTCTGCTTCACACTCATAAATTTCCTGCTCAAAATCTGAATCATAATGACATTCTGCTTGTTGTTGTATATGTATATTTTGAAAATCAACTCGCTCTCAGATGCTCCTGGAAGCACAAATGTTTTCCTCCACCTCTAGATCATTTTCAAACAAGTTGCTTAATTATGAGGACTTCCTTTATAATAAGAGAAGGGCAAACTTTGAATGTAAACTCATAACATAATATATCATGGCGGCAGTTTATGTGGGCCGGATTTCCAAAGGCATGTCATGATAGATGTTGTAAAATATTCTATTGAAGACAGGCAAAGCTTCACCTTGCTCTCTCTTCAAAGCATAAAAATTAGCAAGATATGAATCTAAAGATTTACTCCTACCCCAATGCTTCAAAAAATCTTTAGAGAACTCGATCCAAGAACCAAATGAGTCAGCTCTCAGACCCTTAAACCATATGGCAGCATCTCTGATCAAATACTTAGAGAAAAATCTCATGATCACATCTTCATGAACAATCTCTAACCGATTAATAAAATCCTCAAAGGATTGCAAGTGCCTCTCAGCTGAAATTTGGTTCTCTCCAGAAAACCAGGGAAGATATTCGAAGCAGTCAAGAGGGTAAGGATGAAGGAGATAGGGCAGCCTCAAGGGATTGAACATCTTCATCCTGATTTTATTTTTGAAAGGCAGTGGGCTGACCATGAAATTTAACAGGTTGATGACAAGGTTTAGTAGTAATGCCAAAAGATGTTGAGATCTGAGAGGGTTTGGAATTAATTTCAACCTCTGCAAAATCAGAAGGATTATCATATTCAAGAGGAAATGGAATGCAAAACTTATCTTTATGAATGGGCTGAGGTGAAGCTACTAAATCTAGTTCTTCAATACAAGCAGGCTGCAAGCTTTCTTCTTTTAAGGTTGGATATATACAGGAAGAATGATGATTTTCTGAATATACAAAACAGAAAATGGTTCTCTTTAAATGCGAAGGGAACAACATGAAAGAGATGATAAAGAAATATAACAGTTCATGAAGCAGGCTAATGAATTGATACCTGGATTTGAAATTTACCCTTTTCATCTCTGTCAACAGGATCCTCCCCAGTGGAGTCTTTAATCTTGGAGTCACCAGGAAGATGATACAGTCAATTTTGTGTCCTCCTTTTGTCTGCCATCAAAAGTCAGATCTATGTCGTTCTTCCCCGAGAAACTAGCTTCACTTCCATTCCTCGGCAATGGCGCCAATTTGTTATCACTCCAAGAGTCTTTCCCTGACTATGAAGGGAATGAGCATGGTAACTTAAATTTTCAATAAAGTATGGGAAATGGGATCAAGTCGAATGACTTAATAAGCTCACTTTTGTTAGCATTAGAAGTCACTCCTGGATTGCTTGCAGGAGCAGAGCCCAACGCCCATCAGTTTTATGTCACGATTTGTTTATGAAGGGTGATCAAATGGAGATAACGGCTCTAGGAGGTATCACTCTAACTCAGGGACTGAGTCTGGTACATAAAGGACAGAGGAGGTCTGGAATCCTAACTTCAGCCAGTGGGTTGATTTAAACATGAACAGGTGGAAGACTTAGGAGAAAGTGGACAAACAGCCCTGGGCATCAGGCTTGCAGCAGTTTGCAGAGGAAAAACTCTGAAAAACAGGATCCTCCTGGTTCAGGGCTTCAAGAAGCTGAAAGAGGACTTGACTGGATCCTCCAATTCCAAGTCATTCAGCGCTAAGAGAATTACATGGACTGATTAGAGGCTCCGTAACTATTACAGTGATCCATTACAACAT
>ML781770.1:1087567-1115243 GCA_009831015.1 Picea engelmannii
TACAGCTCGACTGGATCCTCCAATTCCGAGCTGCTCTAATATAGTGTAAACAAAGATATGATAGAAACTGGCATTCATAAGGCAAGAAGTCTCCAAAGCTCATACATAACCAGAACAACAATGCTTCATTAAAATTTTACAACTCGGGAGCTCTGCTCAACCATCGATGCTTTACATAATGGAAAAAATGCTTACATATACTTTCAGCCAAAATCCGCCTGGCAACAGTATCTCAGGACTTTTAATGGGGGGGTTCATTTCCTCAATCAAATCTGTCCTCTGGACTCCTGTCATATGCTCCTTCAATTCAGCATGGCTCGTGCTAGGGGGTAGTTGAGCCTCCTTTAATGTTCGAATTGGCGTGTTCAGGCTCTCTGGATGATTTGAAGACTCGGTGTGACCCTTCTGCAGAGAATCGGTACAACGGGCCTCCCCTAGGTACACTCTGGCCGGAACCTCCATATTTTGCAATAAATGAGCGACGCGAAGCTTCACCTACCTTCCTTATCATTTTTTGTTGAGTCGAAACGGCTCCTTGAATTCCCTTGGGAAACTCTACTGCAACAACCCGATCCACAGGTCCTTTCCAATCTCTTCACGGCCTTCAGCACCTGACCGTGGTCATCCCTGACTCTGTATCGGGGATCGAGATTTCGCGATTCCTTCTGTTAAGAGCTCTTGACTCCTGAATTCCCGATCACCGATGAGCGCGTGCATGGGCTAGCCCTCCTTGCTATATTATCATCCATGTGACCACCTCTTATGTGACCCGAGCCGAACCTCTATTGGGGTTTCGGCGGTTTTGATGCCTCGATGCATAAGTGGCCGGGAGTCACGATTCTCCGATTGTCGATGGCTCCTTGCGCGCTAGCCCCCTGACTCTGCCCCGGTCCAAATGACCGTTACCACATGCTCGCGGCCGTATAACCTTCCATCGAAGTTTCGGGGTTTGCGAGGTCAATGTTCACACGTCCTCCGGATTCGCGATTCCCCGATTCCCGATGGATTATGGCCATGACATGTCAACGACGCCTTCTCCTACTCGAAAGCTTGCCACCTGTCTTCCACTATTGAAAGTTGCCCCCGATATCGGGAAATCGGGTATCGGGATATCGTGATTTCTGTTGCCATGTGCTCAGGACTTTTAGTTCCGCGACCCCGACTCTGCAAGATCTCTCACCATGTGCCTCTGCTGACGGACGGCTCTGATTCGGTCGGGAAATCGTGTATCGCAATTCACTTATGTAAGAGTTCCCTGCCTCCAGAAACTTCGATCCTCCGATGGACTGAAATCCTGACTCTCCTTCTGATGTCTGACGCATGTCCTACCAAGATCAACGGTTAGGATCCCATCGGTCTTTTGAGACTCGAAAGGTCTCGGCCCTCTTACCCTTTAAAAATCCCAATACAACAAATGTTACTAACAACTTTCACTCAAGATACATATGGATCCACTCAAAGACAAAAGGCCTTCAACTATATTGTTCAGAAAATTTAATTAAGATGTGTACATGTAAAGAAAGTTAATCATATCAGTAGAAACACATATACAGCTACCAATGTGAATGAATGATTATAATAAAAAGGAAATTTCATGAGCTAAGTCTATCAACGAAGAGATGAGGTGGCAGTCATATGTCATTAGAAAAACCAATGCATACAAGTTTAGTGTATCGATAAAGAGATGAGATGGCAGTCATTTGTCATCAAATATACATAAAACACTGCATACAAGCTTACTCATAAACATGGAGAAAATAGAAGATGGAAAATTGAACAGAGTACAAGAAAGAAGATTTTGTGTCAAGATGTATTCGTCAATGTCTTCAATACATGAAATATGGTTACAAGTCTCCAAGATTGAACCACATTCCTCGGATCGTTTCCTCCACCACTTTGGCGTTATGATTTAACTGGTTTAAATAGCCTTTACATTAAAAGTTAGATCCCATCAAAGAGGATCGAATAACTGAAAATAGCATCATATCAAACTAATTACTAAGTAATAAGAACAGATCCTATATAAAAGGAATCAAACTTTATCTAACATCTAGGGTCTTCAATAGTTGCATAGACTTTACTGAGTGACAACAAGGCTCTCTAAAACTTTCACTGACACCTGGAATATTTTAATGATGATCTGGCAACAAAAATATCTGATCTGGGTGAACATATCACCATTTTGTCCCTCTCTACACTTTCGGCGGCTTACAGGTATGAGACAGGTGAGAATTAGCCGCCGAAAGTTATGGGATTCGGTGGCTTACAGCTTCTTGGAAAACCCGCGCAACCTGCCAAAACCGCAGTATTTTGCAAGCTGCTACCTTCACACCTTGGAGTGAGAGACAGTCCTTTGTGCTTATCGTGCCTCCCTCCTAAATGCACAAGAAGAAAGAAAACCTTCCTACCTTACGGCCTTGATGAATCCATCTTCCTTTTGCTTTCAAAGATTCTAAAAATGCTTTTGTTTTCTGTGTCTTTCCTAGTTGTGTGCCCATATTTTAGAAAGAACAGTGGCAGGTGCAGATGCCCGACCTTTTTCTTTGCTAGAGTTGATCCCGTTGTTTGTAATTACATCAAGCCTAGATAAGAAAACTCCATCCTTAAAGAAGTGGATTCCAAACGGCTCGATAATTGCTGATATACCAATCATCGAAGGGACACCCTTGCTGCAGGTTAGATGAACTAAATAACTCAACAATATTGGAGTATGAACTGTGGCAATCCTTAGTTTTGAAGCATGGCATCTATCAGATGCTTTAAAAGATCCAATGTACTTTCTTGCAAAGCTTGACATCTGAGAGAGATAAGAAATCTCTTGTGGCTCACCTCCATATAGCTGACTTGAATTACATTGTAGTTGTGTGGCTTACAACAGATGTGCATATCAATAACCAGATGATTTGGCATTGATATCAATCCTTGCTCATAGGGTACCTGTGCGTGTATCATTTGCCTGCAAATCAAGCACTTGTAACTTCACTAAGCACCGAGCAGCTTACATGTCATGCTTATATGTTGACTTGTGCTCGTGGCTTGACATGTCAACTTAGCATAAGAGTTGGGCTCGTGATTTACCTTGTGATTTGAGCTTGAGGCTTGACTTGTGGCCTAGATTTATGTCTGTTATATAAATTTGGGTTTTGTCACATAATTGATAATTGATATCTAGGAAAGCTTAGAATTAGATCACTTCTGCACACACCACACTTTTTATACGATTCTTAAAAATATATATGTAATATATTTTTATACTTGAAAATCTAAAGGTAAAAATTGAGTGATAACATCTGGCTCTAACTGGGATGGAGACCTCACTGCGAGGCTCCAAGAACCTAGTAGTTCCAGTTGCCTTGTCCATTGGGTTATGGAGTCACTTTGCAACTTTCCTCTGTAAACTTTCAAAAACTGCCATTCTCAAGATCTGCCTTTATTGATACAAACTGACTGCCATTTCTGCTGCAAAATAGAAGAAAAGAAATGCTCAGGCAACGAGCTTATTTCCTACCCTACTCTACTCTAACCAAATTTTCAACTTGGTCAAGTAAAGGCAGACTTCCATAACAGCCATTCAATTAACTTTTTGTTTGAAAAAATCCCTTTTTTGTCACTGATTTGAAAATAATAATGAAAGAATAACAGTGACCATAAAAATTCTTTCAGGAGATCATATTTTCTGTCAAATGCAAGTGATATGATAAAATCTGAAAACTGAAAAGAGCCTGAAAGATAAGACTCTAGTAAGGCTGCAAATGGATCTTTGGAACCAAGATCATAATCATACTGTCTCAAAACCTTTGACTGCTCATATATGTCTTCTCCTATGTCATGTTCGTGTGACTTAAATCCATCACTCTAATGTAATAGTCTATTACAACTGGGAATTTCTGAGAAAAAAGAAGAGGTATGTTTTGGATCTTCTACATCAGTGTCTTGGTAATGACCAAAAGAAAAATGAGTCTGAAAATATGTACCATAAAAAAAATTGTGGTCACTCTCTCCAACAATGAAATCTTTGCAAGTTATATCAAAACTAAAAGGATCTTATTTTAACTTTTGAACATCAGATTCACAACTTTGATCGATCACAACATGTATACATTGTTGATTATCCTTTTGTTGAAAAGTAGAACTAAATGAAATTTCAAAAGTGGACAAATCCTCACAAACCTTAAAATCTCCTTCTTCAGAACAATGATCACAAGAGCATAACAAAATAGGGTTTTCATCATATGGATTAGGATCAGTTAATAACATATAATTTCCTATGAAATCATTGGTTACCATAGGCTCAATTTGGTTTGCAAACTGATCATAAACTTCAGGCTCGTACATGTCTCTCGAGTACTCTGCAAATATTGAAGAATCCATATCTGAATCTAAAATAAACTCACATGCTCGCCGTTGTTCCAATTCTGCTTCACACTCATAACTTTCCTGCTCAAAATCTGAATCATATTGACATTTTGCTTACTGTTGTATATGTAGATTTTCAAAATCAACCCGCTCTCGGATGCTCTTGGAAGCACGGATGTTTTCATCCACCTCTAGAGCATTTTCAAACAAGTTGCTTAATGATGAGGACTTCCTTTCTAACAAGAGAAGGGCAAGCTTTGAATGTAGACTCATAACATAATATATCACGGCGGCAGTTTCTGTGGGCTGGATTTCTAAAGGCATGTCATGATAGATGTTGTAAAATCTTCTATTGAAGACAGGCAAAGCTTCACCTTGCTCTCTCTTCAAAGCATAAAAATTAACAAGATATGAATCTAAATATTTACTCTTACCCCAATGCTTCGAAAAATATTTAGAGAACTCGATCCAAGAACCAAATGAGTCATCTCTTAGACCCTTAAACCATATGGCAGCATCTCTGATCAAAGACTTAGAGAAAAATCTCATGATCACATCTTCAAGAACAATCTCGAACGGATCAATAAAATCCCCAATATAGGGCAACCTCAAGGGCTTCAACATCTTCATCCTGATTTTAATTTGAAAGGAAGTGGGTTGATCATGAAATTTAACAGGTTGATGACAAGGTTTAGTAGTAATGCCAAAAGATGTTGAGATATGAGAGGGTTTGGAATTAATTTCAACCTCCGCAAAGTCATAAGGATTATCAGATTCAATAGGAAATGGAATGCAAAACTTATCTTTATGAGCAGGCTGAGGTGAAGCTATTGAATCTAGTTCTTCAATACAAGCAGGCTGCAAGCTTTCTTCTTTTAAGGTTGGATATATACAGGAAGAATGATGATTTTCTGAATATACAAAATAGAAAATGGTTCTCTTTACATGTGAAGGGAACAACATGAAAGAGCTGATAAAGAAATATAATAGTGCATGAAGCAGACTAATGAACTGATACCTGGATTTGAAATTTATCTTTTTCATCTCTATCAACGGGATCCTCCCCAGTGGAGTCTTTAATCGTGGAGTCGTCAGGAAAATGATACAGTCAATTCTGTGTCCTCCTTTTGCCTACCATCAAAAGTCAGATCTATGTCTTTCTTCCCAAGGAAACTAGCTTCACTTTCGTTCCCCGACAACGACGCCAATTTGTTATCACTCCAGGAGTCTTTCCCTGACTGTGAAGGGAATGAGCCTGGTAACTTAAATGTTCAATAAAGTATGGTAAATGGGATCAAGTCGGATGACTTAATAAGCTAACTTTCACTCAAGATACATATGGATCCACTCAAAGACAAAAGGCCTTCAGCTATATTGTTCAAAAAAATTAATTAAGATTTGTACATGTAAAGAAAGTTAATCATATCAGTAGAAACACATATACAGTTGCCAATATGAATGACTGATTATAATAAACAAGAAATTTCATGAGCTAAGTATATCAACGAAGAGATGAGGTGACAATCATCTATCATTAGGAAATCCAACGCATACAAGTTTAGTATATCGATAAAGAGATGAGATGACAGTCATTTGTCATCAAATATACATAAAACATTGCATACAAGCTTACTCATAAACATGGAAAAAATAGAAGATGGAAAACTGAACAGAGTACAGGAAAGAAGCTTTTATGTGAAGATGTATTCATCAATGTCTTCAATACATGAAATATGGTTACAAGTCTCCAAGATCAAACCATAGTCCTCAGATCGTTTCCTCCTCCACTTTGGCATTATGATTTAATTGGTTTAAATAGCCTTTACATTAAAAGTTAGATCCCATCAAAGAGGATCGAAATACTAAAAATAATCATATCAAACTAATTACTAAGTAATAAGAACAGATCCTATATAAAAGGAATCAAACTTTATCTAACATCTAGGGTCTTCGACAGTTGCATAGACTTTACTAAGTGACAACAAGGCTCTCTAGAACTTTCACTAACATCTGGTATCTTTTACTGATGATCTGGCAACAAAAATATCTGATTTGGGCGAATATATCACCATTTTGTCCCTCTGCACTTTTGGTGGCTTACAGGTATGAGACAGGTGAGAATTAGCCGCCGAAAATTCTGGGATCCGACGGCTTACAACGTCTTGGAAAACCCATGCAAGATGGTGAAACCGCAGTCTTTTGCAAGCTGCCTACCTTCACACCTGGGAGCGAGAGACAGTCCTTTGTGCTTATCGTTCCTCCATCCTAAATGCACAGGAAGAAAGAAAACCTTCCTACCTTATGGCCTTGATGAATCCATCTTCCTTTTTCTTTCAAAGATTCTAAAAATGATTTTGTTTTCTATGTCTTTCCTAGTTGTGTGCCCATATTTTAGAAAGAACAATGGCAGGTGCAGATGCCCGAACTTTTTCTTTGCTAGAGTCGATCATGTTGTTTGTAATGACATCAAGCCTGGATAAGAAAACTCCATCCTGAGAGAAGTGGATTTCAAATGGCTCGATAATTGCTGATATACTGAAGGGGCACCCTTTCTTGAGGTTAGATGAACTAAATAACTCGACAATCTTGGAGTATGAACTATGGCAATCCTTAGTTTTGAAGCATGGCATCTATCAAATGCTTTAAAACATCCAGCGTACTTTCTTGCAAATCTTGACATCTGAGAGAGATAAGAAATCTCTTGTGCCTCTCCTCCATGTAGCTGACTTGAATTACATTGTAGTTGTGTGGCTTACAGCAGGTATGCATATCAATAGCCAGCTGATTTGGCATTGATCTCAACCCTTGTTCATAGGGTACCTGCGCGTGTATCTTTTTCTTGCAAATCAAGCACCTGTAACTTCACTGCGCACCGAGTAGCCTATATGTCAGGCTTATACGTTGACTTGTGCTCGTGGCTTGACATGTCGACTTAGCATAAGAGTTGGGCCCGTGATTTAACTCGTGATTTGAGCTTGAGGCTTGACTTGTGGCCTAGCTTTATGTTTGTTATATAAATTTAGGGTTTGTCACATAATTGATATTTGATATCTAGGAAAGCTTAGAATTAGATCACTTCTGCAGACACCACATTTTTTATAAGATTCTTAAAAATATATATATAATATATTTTTATACTTGAAAATCTAAAGGTAAAAATTGAATGATAACAAACACCATACTTCGTTGATGTTTGACCATCGACGAAGCTGACAAAGTCTTGAATTAGTGGCGCTTGCGGTGGCCACCTCTCAGGTATGTCCACCACCCAAAAAATCATTCGAGTTGGATAGTTCTGGCCCACATTGTTTCATGACTTCATCCATGTTGTTAAGCGATGCGACAAATGCCAGCTTTATGCAAACAAAACACGAGCACCGCCCGCTCTTCTACAAATGGGGCATAGACTTTATGACCTGCAATCCTCCATCTAGAAATGGACACAAGTACATCATCGTAGCAGTATATTCCTTTACCAAATTGGTCGAAGCCATGCCCACCTTTGACAACACCGTTGACACAACAATGTGTTCTTTCTTCAACCACATCATCACCCACTTCGAAGTCCCTCTCCAGTTAGTCTTTGATCACGGTAAACACTTTGAGAATGATATATTCATCGAACTCTCCTCGAGTTTAGGCTTCTCCCATTAGTTTGCGTCCCCATACTACCCTCAATCCAACGGACAAGTCGAGGTTGTTAACAAAGTCCTCAAAGCCATGTTGCAATGCACTGTCAACAAACATAAGACCGACTGGCATCATATGTTGTTTTCAGCACTATGGGCTTATCGCATGGTAGTCAAAATTGCCACCAGTTTTACACCATTTCATATCATCCATGGGATTGAAGCCACCCTCCCCATCAAGTGTGAAATTCCCACGTTGTGCACTGCCATCGAGCTATTACCTGACCCTGCCCCAAAAATAGAACCTATCTACTATGAAGGAGGATGAGACCACTAACCTGGCTCTCGCAAATCCTGGATCGGTCGGCTCGAACTCCCGTAATCTCCAAATCTCCTCTAAAAACCTCTCGTCAACTCACTATGGCAGCAAGTACAAATGAGGTGGCATTGTGGGCCCCACAGCTATATATAGTCCCTTTTGCCAAACTTCCAGGCTCAGTTGCAAAAGCTCAGAGTCTCTATTTTTCAATCTGTCTTTAGCCATGGGATCAGGATCTCGTCGTCTACACAGTCACATTCCCCAGGCCACCATAAGCACCCGGCCCCCGGGGAGCATTTTTCTCACATCACGCCCAGGTAAGCGTGCTCATGTTCAAAATTATCAAATAGTTGTTATATGTTCTTTATCTTCAGATATTGTTCACGTCGGGTATTCGGTTTTAATGTGTGCAATTACTTGGTCATCACAAAACATCACAACCCCTTTAGGTATATGATCGACACTGGCATGTAATCATTCCCTATGCATCTCCCAGTCACACCCTCTGACATTTTCCTATAGGATCCTCACATCCGGCTCTGCAGTACTATCACCTCTGCTACAATTTGGTATTGTCACCCGATAACATTCTCCCCCACATGAGTTGTCCCATTCATAGTCCCCCTTATCACTTTAACACCCATGTCGCTTTCACCCCTTAAGGATGGGAGTCCTGATAGTCTTACACATTTCCGAGAATTAGCCACATACTCCTTCTCCTAATTTTGCTATCTTTCCCAATGGACTCCCAGGTTATCTCATCACGGTTTTATTTTCACTGCACCCCCACAGTATAATTAACCCTCCATTTCATCCACAATCAGTTTGCCCATCTGCAAATTTCCCTCCATTCATTTACCTCATATAGAAACCCACCCATGGGGCCCCCACCCTCCACCAGTTCTCCACGCAACTTGCACCCTCACAGGCCAAGCCCTCTTGCACTGGGGCACCCATTTCTGTATATGTACACTCAACCCAAATTATTATTTATTCATTTGGTCGTTGTAAAAAGCCTTTGTTTCCAACATTTACATATCTTTTTTTGTCACCCTTGGCGACCTTCTTTTTTCATGGCAATGCAACGCATGTCGCCCTTGGTTGGGGCATCCCCTATCTTCTACTTCTGTTGACATCATCCATAAAACCCCAGTATCCCACAATCCATGTACCCCTGATCTCTGAGTTTGTCCACTTTGTCACGCCTCTAGCAAAATTTAACCCATCTCTAGTCGTCCCCCTGACGCTAGATCTAGTTTCACGGTTGCAGTCTTGAGTCTCACCACATCTTCACTTCGTCCATGTTCCTTATTAGTTCCTGATCTTATCCAGTGGATTTCATGAAGCCCTTTTTCTTCTTGGAGTCGCGTCTCCCTCTCTGTCGACATTAGCAAAGTTTCCAGAAGGGCGACAATGTCTTGACTCTCATTACCTTTCCAATGAGGAGTCGCGGACGACACAGAGAGAGCCATCATTGCTCTCTGCTATCGTTGACCCCCATAACATTCGACTTCGACACATTCTCATGTTACAGTGGGTCTTACTATATGACTATTGCAGTTGTTTTATACTAGTTGAAGACCTCTGAATTTGTTAGGCCATCAATGCCTACGAGTCATCGACACTTATTACAGTCGTCCTTGCTTCTATTCATAGTATGTTCACCATCTGAATTTTCATCTGTCGTTATCAAACCACCCCGGAGGGTGCTACAGTTATCTACATCAACATACAAATTCAGTTATTGTCATACATTTTTGAGTTACATGACACGAGCATGGGGCATGCCCGCCTCTTTTGTATACAGACTTTATTTGCCTCCCTAGAGCAAGGTTTGGTCCCACAGTTTCCCCTCTCCCTCTAACGGATCGCTCTTGCAGTTCCCATCAACACTCTTCATTACAATGGTACTCTCAATACAAGAAACATTGATGTATTTCGGCTATATGTATGCTCCTAACCTCACACATCAGGGGGCATCTGTTATCACTGAAATTTCGTCCGCAAATGGTTACAGGAATAAAAAATATCCAAACACCTATTAGTTCACCTGCAGCCCCAAAAATGCATTTCCAAAAGGCACAAACTATACAACTGGTCAAAAAATTGACATGTGTTGAAACACTAAAGGAAGTGTGCGCACGTGCGCAGGCGAAAGAAGCCAGAAGAGCGCACATGTGCCTGATGCGTGACTGTGTACGAGAAAAGTCGCGCACTCTTCTGGATGACACATTTATGGTTCTTGTAGGCCACTCACCCACTTCTAAACCAACTCCCAACTTGATTTGACCCTCAAATCCGAGTTGAATCTAAATGGGGGGCTGGTCAAAGACCTAAGGGTGCCCTAAAGAGCCCCTTGTTCACATTAAAGACCGGTTGGATATTGCCTCAAAGACTTGGTATAAAAAAAGGCCATGGGTGCACTAATAATTCAAGAATCTCATTGTATTTTTATGCTGCCTCTATTCTCCTATAAGAAACCTCTTTTCTTCTTACATCATACTAGCATCATCTCATTAAGCTATTCACCTCACCTCACCTCTTGAGGGAATAAGCTTGGATTTCTTCACCATTTGCTTTCTAGTTTATCATTTGTAAGAAGAGCTCTCACATAGGGGACTCAAGAGCCCTCCCAATGAGGATGAGGGGATCCATAAGTCCCCCTTTCTCTGTGGTTTTTTTCCCACTAATATACTTCTCCATTGGTGGGCATGATTATTGGTCATTTGTTTGATTGATTTTGGTTCTAATTTCCTCATGCATTTTAGTTTTATTTCTTTAGTTATTTCTTTAGTTGTTTGTTTATTTCATGTGATTGAATCATTTGAATCATACGCTAACCTCTGTCATGTCTAGCAGGCCCAACTAGACTTGCAAGTGCCCTTCTTTTGCTCATTCGAGTGACGAAAAGGACACAACACCCACATTAGGTTATATGGTTGCAAGGGAATAGCTTTTCTATTCTCGATATTTGTTTGAGTTTGGTATTATGTTGCAGAGGTATGTAGATAGAATAAAACATGGTCTATCTTTTTTTACAAAAAGAGAAAGAGGCAATTTATCTCATTTTCCTTATTGTTTCCAATGTAACAGTAAGAAACACCTCCTACTTGTTAGAAATCTTTGAAATACTAAACACATTTAATATGAAGGAAGCACAACCTCTCGAAGCTTTTCATCCCAAGTAGCTATTTTTGCAACATTTGGTGTCCATGAGATATAGCAACCTTTTTACAAGGATAGCTAAAGGAACTGGTAATAACGACCCAAATACCCCAAAGAAAAAGGAAAAGCAACCACGTAATGATGATTTGGTCACCGAGGGTAGTTCCAACACTCAGCGGCAACAAAACAGAACAACGAAAAGAGGTAAAGATGCAACCAATGTTTAATCTTCTTATGTCCCCCATACACGTAGGAGTTCCTCCTCTACATAAAAGAAACAAGAATCAAATATAAGCATAGAAGAGAATAACGAAGGATGTGTTGGAGGAGACGATGAGGATGAACCACCCCCAATTAATATTGAAAGAACTCATACAATATCTCAGTAGAAAAGGAAGGAATCTCAACCAAGAAGGTTGTATAATTAAGCTAAAGCATCCAATTATCTTTGTAATCCCTGTGGAGACGAGGCTAGGAGGACAACGTCATTAGCGAAAATAAAAATGGATATCAAAACCTAGTGTAGGAGGCACCCGAAATTCTCTTAGATATGCTCATGAATAAAATCCTCTAACTCATCAATATAAATCTTGAACAATGTGGGCGACAGGGGACAACCCTATTTAACCCCTATGGTACTCCTAATGAAATCTTATATCCTGTGAACTATGTGAAGACGACTAAGAACCAACTCATATAGGTGCATGATAGCAATAAATAGGGTCATGGATATGCCAATGCCTCTAATTCTTTGGAACAATGCTTCTCTTGTTGGGTATGTGTTGGCCCTCGACCAAGTTTTGAGGAAATCTTGGTCAGGTTTGACCACTTTTTTTACTTTGACGCAGTGATCGAGGAAAGTGTGTCCATGCAGAGCTGAGATCGCGTATCTCACTTGTTCTGTGGGCTTTGTGGACCCAGCAAGGCGTTCTTAGGGTTTTTGTAATGGGTTAAGGGATGTCGGCCCATGGGTTTACCCATGATTAGGCCTTATTGTAAAAGTATAAATAAGAAAGATTGTAAGGTAGAAGTAGCAAAAACAATGTAAGAGACCTAGAAAGTGAAGTCTTGGTGGCTATGTGCAAGTAGTTTTGGGTTGCTTAGTGCAACAGGATGTGTATGTAAGGCTCTGTTCTTGAGAGAGGAGTTGGCTTTTGTGTCTTAACCTATTTTTGGGAAGGAGGATCTGGAGCTCAGTGCGCAGATATCCTATCCTCTGCGAAGCTTGGCTCTGTGGCTTAGTGCACAGGAGTGGATGAATGTAAGAGATTCAGAAGAATAATAAAGAAGACGAAGTATTTGGTGGACGTAGCCCCACACTTGGGTGAACCACGTATATCTTGTGTCCTTGGTGTGCTCTGTGTTATGTTATGTTTGTGATTTATCTGCCTGGTGCTTTAGTTATTATGCACGATGGATAGATCTCATGATGCTTAGTGCTTTTATGAATGAATGTTAGATCTAACTCATTTCTATGTGTTAAGTGGTTGAAGTGCTTACTCTTTGTTGTTAGTGCATTGATCCATATTAGGGTTTGTTCTACGATGTTAATAAAAGCTAATGAACTAATGCATGTTATCTTGTAAGTGTAAATAGAATACTCTATGAAGTGTTGTAATCACATATCTGTGTCCCAGCTTGGTTACAGACACCTGAGTCCTGTAACCCCCCCTGTTTCTACCTCGGGTGATACTTCGCCTGCTTCGCAGGTGTTGCCGAAAGGGTTGGTAGTTAGGGTTTTGTTGGTGCGTTATTGAAGCGTTGAACCCCGGGTCTGCCCCTATGCCAACAAATGGTTTCGTTGCTAGGACCTGAAACTGTGATTGTTAGGAACTGAAGTAAAGAAAAGATAAGCTATGTGCGTAGGTCTGCTGCTGAAGTGTGCATCACTCTACTTAACTTGTGAAGCTTTGTGCTAAGAAAGAAATATGATCTGAAGAAAAGAGGTAAGATCTTAAAGAGGTAAATCTTTGTGCTTTGATAAGAGTAAGCTAAGTGAAATTTTTTGTTTCGAAGCATGAATTTAAGTATGTTTAATAGATTATGTCCTAGTCTGAAAGCTAGGGCGCAGTTGGAAGAAAGAGTTGATCTAAGTAAAGCTAATAGCAATGAAGAAAGATATGTTATTCCTATGCATAGAAAGAATTTTTGGACTAATAAGTGGATGCAGGAACCTAGACAGAATTTTTGCAGATTGCAGGTCCATCATTGTGATCCTAGTACGCAGTATAGGAGAAGTTGGGGAACATACAAGAGGAAGAGATGATTGACACTATGTTATAGGTCCTATTTGTCTCTGTTGTAAAATTGTTGGTCATGAGGTGGAGGATTTTCCAAAGATTATTGCTAAAGTTGAAAGGACGAATGTGAGACAAGAGAAATATGAAGGAAGTCAAGAGACTAAGAACACGTTAGAGAATCACAAAGAGAAAGAATCAGAGAAAGCTCAGACTATGTTATTATAGTTGAAAGAAACAATGAACGATCACAAAGATGTCAGTTTACCAGAGATTTTGAAGGTAAAGCAACGCATAAACGCAAGAATAGGAGACTTCGACATAGATTGTGTCTTGTATGAGGAGACACAAGTGAATATTATGACAGAAGACACCTGGGAAATTTTGGGAAAGCCTACTATGATACCTTCATTGGGAAGAATAGGCTTGTTCAAAGGAAAGATGATAACCCTATGTGGAAGAGTTACTAATATACTTGTTATCATCCACGAAACATCGACTAAAGAGGAATTTGAATTCATTAAGTTTGTTGAGAATAGCGCCCCTTTCCCACTTTTATTAGGAAAAACTTGGATTGAGAAAGATCAGATCATAAGGAAAGTAGAGGAAGAAGCTACATAAAAGAAAAAGCAAGAACTAAGGGATTTCATAGCTAGAAAAATCGATCGACTGATAGAAGAACGAGAAGATAAGTCGAAGCAACAGAGAACGAGAGAATTAGTTGTCGAAGTTAAAAGAACGCAAGAAGTTTTGAAGGACCTATCCATGCAAGAAAAAAGTATATCCACCCAGGAAGTAGTAAGAGAAGGGATATTAACCTCGAACCCTTTGAGAGCACATCAGCAGTGTGAAGTCACTACGCTAGGAGAAGATAAGAATAAAAATGGAAAGAGAATTCCAGAAATAGTTAGAGAGACTCATATCATAGGAAAGAAGGCAAGGAAGATCAGTAAGAAGAAAGCCAAGTTGGAAAAGCTACAGGAAGTTACAGGTTTACAGGATTTGAACCTCGCTGGAACAGCAGAACCGCGCAGAATGGGACTTTGCCCTGGCGAAGCTATATGATCATTGGAGGCGCCCCAATCGTTAGAACGACGACTCTGGAACGGCTAGAAAACACATTTATGGGAGGACAAACCGCTGTTGGACGTTGAGACCACACCATAACGGACATATTCGCATTGATGGAAGCATTCCTACCCATTGGAAGAATCTGTTATGACGCTCGCTTATTTAACCCGTCAGATGCTACGCTGGGACCACATTTTTCCACCCGTGATTATCTGAGAATTTATTGTGTATTGAGTTGTGCTATCTGAAGCTCGACCTCACCATCCGTTTGTTACCCCAATTGTCCGTTCGCCTACCCCGACCCGTCTGATTAAAAGTCTGAATGTCGGGTGAACCTAGCGAGTTAAAGAAATCCATTGAGGAAGTCCTGAGGAAGCTAATGGCTAAAAAACTGTTGTCTGGAGGAGTACAGGCATCATCAACTAGGGGACTGCAGGCTTCCCCTTCGACTGGATGATGTTCGGGCCGTGCTAACCCCGCGACTCAACAACAAAGTAAGCATCGCATCGATCTGGCTAATGGGAAGTAGATCATGTTGATCTTACCATATTATATCTCGCCTTTGGTTGGCACGATTAACTGTGATAACATCCCATGGGACTTCGAGTACACTTTGATCACTGTGTACATTATGAAGGGAATACGCGTAGTTGGAAGCCAGTTGGGACAGATCCCATCACTAAAGAACAACGACTTTGACCTTGGGGATAGAAAGAACTATTCCATGCTTGCGCCCCATGAATACCTGACGAAGACAACCGGGAAGAAGCCTTGCATTGTCTCCTAGCCTTGGATTAAGGAGCTGGCGCAATCCACGATACTAAATGTGATGAAGATTCCACATTTTGGTCATCACTAAGAGGTTAATGCTTGCGTTAAAATCCTCTTGTCGTGATACCATGGCGGATACTTGTGGCTTGACCAGCGGATTACTGTGGATCCGGCGCTGATCCACCTGATTACAGGATTGAGCATGTAGGGACCCGACCCTCAACAATTTTACCCAGGGAAGACCTCAGATCGCTCTCTGGCACAACGCATCAAGGAGGGATATGGCAAATTCAAGAAGGGAAAGCAAGGCTACAAGGTAGCCTCTATCTAGGATGGTCCAGTGTGCCTCGCTTGCCAACTCATAGTTGGCAAGCTCGTAAGAAAGAATCGCCCCACGCAGGTCACCGGGTTCATGGTGGACCTTGCAGGAAAATGCGTGGAGGGAATGCAGATGAATTAGGCGAGCTACCTCGTCAATGAGCTCAAGAAAGACTGTCGTGAAGCTCAGGATCATGGATACGAGTTCCACTTTAGGTGGCTACTCATATTGATTGCATTTGTCACTTGGCAAATTTCCGAAGGAGCCACCTTCCCAAAGATCGAACCATCGGAGTCATTGGACGCTAGGTTTGCTACCTTGTGGTACATGAATGACATGTCGAAGCAATGACAGTCGAACGTTGTGTTCCATGCATATTATCAGGAACTGAAGGTTTCCATTGAATCATTCCCACGCATGACACCGCACACCTTGCACCAGTACAGACCACTAGCTAAGTTCCGCGCAGATCCACATTTTATCTATATCACTGCACGCAGAGATGAGAGTAAGGAGGAGCTACAATCTTATTAAAATCTGACAGATGAAGACATGGAGCAGATCATGAAGAAATGGTCGGAGGAATTTTAGACACCTGTCGCTGATGTCGAACTCTCCGACACTGACATTATAGGAAGTCCCTTGGTCACCCAGTTCGAGCATGCAGGACAGTCCAGTTTGAAGAAGAAGAAGAAAAAGGAGGAAGTTCAGAATATAGAGATTGATGAGGAGGACAACGCCTCGAAGAAAATGGATCTGGCTCGCTGGGAGGAGGAGACGAAGTAAATGGAGAAGGAGGAGGGGATGAAGGAGAAAAACAAGGAGAAGGCGAAGCTACACTGCCGAAGGATCCCCCTATAATGACAGAAACACCGAAGAAGAGGAAGGATTCTCCAAATAAACCTTCAGAAAGAAAGAAGACCCACGCCAGTAAACCCCAGCTAGTGGCCACACTCATAGAGGACAACATCAGCTTGGTCCACGAAGTGATGGAGGATGCATCTGAAGATCTCTTGCAGAGATATGGAGTGAAGCAGGAGAAGCTATATGAAAGAATCGAGAAGGAAATGAAGGAAATACAACAGGCTATTCGATCTGTCTGCGCAGTGCCTACCTCGCCTTCCTCGTCGGAGACTGCAGAATTGGGGGATGAACTAGCCCAATTGAGAAGATTAACAGATGCAACAGAGGCTCAACTTCAGAAAATCCAAGAAGAAAAGGAGAAGGCTACAGAATCCCTGAAGCAAGAGAAAGAGGAAGTCTTAGAACAACTACGAGTTGCGCGGTATTGCGTAACCTCTTATGAAAATGAGAAAGATGAGTTTTGGGCAATGCTCGAGGAAGACAAAGCGAAGATACAGAGAGAAAAGGACCAACTGCTCGCAGAGCAGACTACAGTCAAAGAAGCGGTGAATAAATCACTTCGCTCTGTGCCAGGCTTGGCACAGGAGAAACATGAGTCATTCGAGGTTCAAGTGGTGAATCTCGTTGAGGCCATCCAACAACTTCAAGCAAGGATCACAGAATTGGAGATGCAAACAACACCGAGCACTTCGCAGAAGGTGCGTGAGCAAAGGGAGGAAGCCGCCAAGAACGCAATTGGAAGGATCAGAGCCCTCACCTCCGAATGCAAACAACTGAGCAATAGAAGCGTGCAGACCTACGAATGCCTCGCAAAAGATCCAGAGCTAAGGAAGCTGGAAGCGCAGTTACAGGAGGCGCAACAACAGTCCTTCTCAGTGTAGGTGCAGATGAAGTTACTCACTGCAGTCGAGAGAATGAAAATATCACAAGAACAACGCGCAGTCCAGCAACAGATTACTGCCATCTAGGGCAGAGTAATGGAAGTCACGCAGAAGCTGCAACCAATGCAAGATGAAGCATGCAAAGTGTTTGAAGAAATTGAGGGACAAGGCTTGCAACTGGACCAAGTGGTTGCAACAGTGGAACAGTGCCTGGAAGGGCCTGTTATAGAGAATATGATCCAAGAGCTCGTCGAGCAGGAGGCTCAAGCGAAGCAGCAAGTCGAGGCAACTCGAGTGAAGCTCGAGACCTTCGAAGAAGCGCTTCCCAGACCTGAGTGACTCGGGATGAGTCATAGATGAGTGTTGGGGGCCTGTTGGCCCTCGACCAAGTTTTTAGGAAATCTTGGTCAGGTTTGACCACTTTTTTTACTTCGACGCAGTGATCGAGGAAGGAGCACCCAATCGAAGCTGAGATCGCGGATCTCAATTGTTTTGTGGGCTTTGTGGACCCAGCGAGGGGTTCTTAGGGTTTTTGTAATGGGTTAAGGGATGTCGTCCCATGGATTTATCCATGATTAGGCCTTATTGTAAAAGTATAAATAAGAAATATTGTAAGGTAGAAGTAGCGAAAGCGATGTAAGAGACTTAGAAAGCGAAGTCTCAGTGGCTAAGTGCAAGTAGTTTTGGGTTGCTTAGTGCAACAAGATGTGTATGTAAGGCTCTGTGCTTGAGAGAGGAGTTGGATTTTGTGCCTTAACCTAGTTTTGGGAAGGAGAATCTGGTACTCAGTGTGTAGATCTCATGTCCTCTGCAAAGCTTGGCTATGTGGCTTAGTGCACAGGAGCAGATGAAAGTAAGAGATTCAGAAGAATAATAAATAAGATGAAGTAGTTGGTGGATGTATCCCCACACTGGGGTGAACCACGTATATCTTGTGTCCTTGGTGTGCTCTGTGCTATGTTGTGTTTGTCATTTATCTGCCTGGTGCTTTGGTTATTATGTACGATGGATAGATCTGATGATGTTTAGTGCTTTTATGAATGAATGTTAGATCTAACTCATTGTTATGTGTTAAGTGGTTGAAGTGCTTACTCTTTGTTGTTACTGCACTGATCCATATTAGGGTTTGTTCTGTGATGTTAATAAAAGCTAATGAACTAATACATGTTATCTTGTAAGTTTGAAAAGAATACTCTTCGAAGTGTTGTAATCACAGAGCTGTGTCCCAGCTTGGTTATAGACACTTGAGTTTAGTAACCCCCCTTGCTTCTACCTCAGGTGAGACTTCACTTGCTTCCCAGGTGTTTCCAAAAGGGTCGGTAGTTAGGGTTTTGTTGGTGCGATGTTGAAGCGTTGAACCTCGGGTCTACCCCTGTGCCAACAGTATGTGTTATATTCTTTTCATGTGTGTGGGGGGGTGCATTGGATTTGATGACAACGTTTGTCGATCCCACCATCTATAGTTCTTTGTGGGTATGTGTGTTGAACACTTTTTCAAGGGAGGGTTGCAGTGGGGGAAAACATCCCCCCCAATTAGGTGACGCCTTAGGCTACAGGCATTATCCTGGAGCCGACAGGGTTTGGGGTAGCACCCCGTATTTTTTTTTTTGGGCGGTTTTTTGTTATTTTAGTGGTTTTCGCTATTTTTAGCGGTTTTCTAAATTAATCCTGGATTAAGGTATTAGGGTTTTGGTAGCTACAGAATACCTAAAATATTGTATATATTGTATTGTGAATGGTAAAATTAATACACTGAAGATTTGAGAGGTGTGACACCAAGGAAGGTTAATTTTCTCCTAGTTAAGGGTTTCCAACATAAATCACTATGTACTATGTATATGATCCATTGATTAATTTTTTTTTTGCTTAAGAACCTGTATGCATTGCTTTACTTCATAGGCTTAAAACTTACATCTCTCAGATAGAGTTGAAAGCCTTTCAAAAATATACAAAGCAATAGTAGACTTTTAAAGATCGATGTCATACCTCTTAAATGATGGCCCAGAGAGTAAAGATGTTATCAATGGTCTGATGAGTGGGTCTGAATCCTACCTTTTCCCTAGCTATGAGGTGTCTACGCTCAAGCTCACTATAGAGCTTCATATGGATAACCATAGCATAGAGCTTTCAGAATGTATGGCCCACGATGATCGTCCTGAATTGTTGGGATCCAAGTTAGGGCCTGATTTGTGTATCGGGTGAATGTTGTGATGTGACCATGTCAAAGGAAAACATGTACACACCACATGGTTGAAGAGAACAACAAAGTAAGAAGCTAGACCATGAAGCTCGTGATTAAAGAACTCTTCTTGGAAACCTTCCTTGTCTGTTGATTTTCTATTGTTCATCACCCAAATGGCCTCTTTGACGTCCATATCTAAGAACAAGAAACATGACGAGGGCGGAGGGGTAACCGAAATATAGGGCTTCCCAGGAATATCATAGAGAGTGGATACGTGGGGAAACATGGATCATGGGTCCAGATTGGATGAAAGGGGGGAGCGTCATGGGAGGATGGTACGCCAGACATTTTTAGGAGAGTGAGTGAGGAAATTAGATAAGTCATGTCTTCTTTGAGAGACAAAGTTGCATTTCTTGCGATGAAGGAGACGACGACAACAAGATTTGAGGTTGGAATAGGAGGGGTGAGCATAGGTAAATGCATGTTGAATATGGTGGTGGAGGGCCTTACATTCCTCGTTATACCATAGGGAAGGGTTTTTTCTTTAGGGAGGTGGAAGTGAATTGCATGGAGTGAGGTTAGGACATGAGCATTGCATCCCAAATGGTGGATGAGAGGCATTTATACTTGGTAGGTTCATAATCAAGTAAACAGAATCGGGTCTCGAAGGGCATCATTTGTTGGAGGTGGGTAGAGAAGGTGTCTGGGTCCCCCTCATCAAATCGGAAGAGAAAAATTTTCAAATAGAAAAATTCTAAGTGAAAAATAAGAAAGTAACTTAGAAGTGGAATTTAAAGGTTGACTTCTCAGGAGTTTGACCCTCAGATCTCCTAAAATTGCAAATCACTACCATAGATGCTCTTGCCCATTCCATTTTAGATAAGGATTTGGAAAATATCAAGTTGAAAAAAGGAATAAATGAACTTGAAGATGCATTGAGTCCCAAACCATTGTTTACAAAACCACTATATATTATTTCCCTAGATCAAATGCCACCAAGTACACCTGGGACATCAACAAAGGTGAGAAAATTCAACAAATTCCTGAGTGGAGTTAGATTCTACGTCACAGAAAATATTAATAAGCAACTCAATATTATTTCACAAGCATGGGATGTTAGCTCAAGTCTAAGGAATTTGTCACAAAGGATCGCCAACTTCATGGAATATTTGAAAAATGAATTGGAACATGATGAAGCTTTTCATAAAAATGCTTTAAGTACCTTTATTGCACGGGTTTCTAGCTTAAGTGATTATCATAGAAACCAACAAAAGTTACCTTCAAACCGTAGAATAAAACAATTAAAAGTAGGTTGGTTGGAAACGATACAAATGTTATGAGATGCAATCATCAATTGTACAAGGATAAATGAAAAAATAAGTAGTGCAATCTTTAAGGCATTAGAAATCGTTAAAGACCTTGAAGGCCGACAACTTATAAGAGATTTTATGGTTCTAACTAAAGAACAACTAAACACAGAGTTGGGTGTGATTAAAGCTGTTAGATTTTGAGTAAAATTGCAGAACAGTAGATTCTTTTAAAATTTCAATGATCAAGAACTGCTAGATCTAAGGATCAAAAACTTAGAATATTTTAACTAGCATTTAAATCTCAGAAAGACAGCAGTAGACTCAGTGTGAAATGGATCTGAAGATCAAAGACTTAAAAACCAATAGCTCAGATCTAACAAGCAATAAGATGAGCATAGTTATGAATCTATAAAGCTGTATGGAACATACATAGATCTGATCTTACAACAGTAAGCAGTTATAGAGGACAGTTTATATACAAAGTTAGATAGCTATAACAGTAAGATAACATCCAGATCTGAAGAGATGAGTTAGTAGCTCTGCCTAATCATTTCCCAATAAACATCTCTTAAGATCTATACAATGCTTACCATATTAAACAATTATGTAATCAGATCAGATTCAAAAGAAAATAAGTAGGAAGCAAAACTTACCTAGCACAACAGCCTTACCTCTGAAGGAGAAACAATAACCATAAGAGACTTAGAACCATTTGTGATATGCTCAGACAAAGGTTCAGTTCATGGATCTACAAAAGATCTTTATGCCAAGGATAGAAAGGAACTTTAATGCCACCAAGTCTAAGGGCCACAGGGAACAACACAAAGAAAGCCCAAACCCTCCCAGCAAAAACTTACCCAAGAAACCCTCAAAACTGCAAACACGGGACTGTGAGTAAACCCTTGATTTTCAGTGATATGGCAGAGCTGTTTAGCAAGTTATATCCCACATAGACTACCCTAGTTAAAGGGTCACACATCAGACAACATAGGAGTACCAACAGTCTAATCACCCAGCTACAACCACGGCAGTCACAAGGGTGAATGCAGTTACACACACTGCAGCCAGACTATACAGTAGAAACTCACAGCAAAAACCCACAGCAGCCACAGCAAGGTCACGGTAGCTTAAAGCAAGGAGACGGCAGCATAAAAGACTCCCACGGCAGCTGGTATGTACAGTAGATTAGGGGAGGCCGCGGCTAACCCTCAAGGAGGCCACTACAAAAGTTGTGAAGCAAGAGGCCGCACCACATTTCAAGCATCAGCAGCAAAGTACATGAACTGGGGTCGCATCTCACTTCAAACACCAACAACAAAGCACAGGACTGAGGCTGCTAACTTAGAGAGGTTCCACTCTCAGCTAAGGGCTGCAACAAGGATATCTCTAACTCTCAGCAAAGGGCCACAGCTAGGAAGCATCAGCAGAGGAGGGCCGCATATAGAACATATCAGTAGGAGAGGGTCGCAGCTAGAGATAGAGAGACCAACGTTTGCACAAGAGAATAATGTGTCTATTAGGTGTAGGAGGGAGGTTCTTTAAATAGTAGTTAGGGCAAGGTTAGGGCAAGGTTAGGGTTAGTTAAGTTATATTAAAGAGTCACATGTTTAAATTAGAAATTTAAACATGTGACAATTATTTAATATTTAACTTTAAAACATAACCCCCAATAAACCAACAAAAACCCCAAATCAATCAACCAAGGGTAAGGGAGGGTTTGCAAGGTGGCATTACTCATTCCTTCAAATCATATGGTGAACCTATTACTTTATCATCACTGCATATGGGACTTATCCCTCTTGTGGTTATGTCCTTCTTCAAGGAAGGTCATCTACCATCAAGTGCTTGATTAAAAATCAAGTAGCCCCGGGACTTTTCCTGGGGTCTTATCCACCAAGGTCAGAGACCAAGGATCAACTCAAGCGTTAAGCAAGGATTCCCTGGAACACATCCAGGGGCCCTAGAACACATCTAGGGACTTATATCATCAACCACCAAGAAACACATCCAAGGATCAATCCAAGCACTAAACAAGGATTCCCTGGAACACATCCAGGGGCCCTAGAACACATCTAGGGACTTATATCATCAACCACCAAGGAACACATCCAAGGATCAATCCAAGCACTAAGCAAGGATTCCCTGGAACACATCCAGGGGCCCTAGAACACATCTAGGGACTTATAATAGCTTGGTCTCAGACCAAGAACCCAAGTCATATACTGGGGGCCCTAAGAAGGGTCTTCTATCATGGAACTGACTGTTTGTTCCCAGACTAAGTACCCCAAGAGTGCACTGGGGGCCCTAGATCTCGTCTAGGGTCTTAGCCATTCTTCAGGAGAAATGGCTCTCGCAGCTGCTATAAATTTAACACTCCCTCTCAGCAAGAGAGGCATTCTCAGCTACACCAAGCTTGTCACGAAAGTATACAAACAGTGGCTTGGTGAAAAATGTTTGTTGTCTGTTCTGCCGTCGGAACATACTGAATGCTGAGAATTTTCTTATGTACTATGTATCGGACATAACAATACCTCATCACAATTGTGTTTCGAAAAACACAGGGTTCTCAGTGAGCTTAACACTGTTCTGATTTGACATAGTGTATGACTGTGGGTTCAAGCTCTGAACAAGTCTGAGAGAGGCTCCCTGAGCCACACTGCTTCTCTGCCAGCAGCGCTAGCAGCAATATACTCTGCCTCTGGAGTGCTTTGGGCTATGGAGCCCTGTTTCCTGCTGGACCAGGAAATCATAGCTGAACCAGACTGAAGCAATATCCGGAAGTACTCTTCCGGTCCACAAAACTGCCCATCCAATCTGAATCTGTAAAGCCATGTAGCATATATACCTCTACTTGAGGTGTATCTGAGACCGTATCTCAGAATGTGTTTCACAGTAACTGTATGTAACTGTTTCGATTCACATATGACCTGACTGAGAGCACTTACCATATACCAGATGTTTGTTTTCGTATATACGAGATAAATCACTTATCTGTAAAGTGAGAACTTTTGGATCTGAGCTTGTGGCCTGATCTCGTAGATTCTTTAAATTAGAGATCATTTGTGTGCTCATGTATTTGAAGTTTATCTTGCCAAAACTGCGACGCACATCAATTACATATTTGCCCTGTGAGAGAGATATCTCTCCTGATTTCTACCAAAAACTTCAAGCTCAGTAATGTGAAAGATCCAAGTCTTTCATTTCAATCTCTTTAGAGAAGCTCCCTCTTAGTCTGAGCTATAACAATTCTTTCCTGTAAGAAACAGATGAAGATTTTGAACAATCTTCACATAAGGATGATCTAAAAAAATTGTCATACCGAGCTCCCAGAGTTATAATCCATGAGGTTCTTTTCATGGATAGCTTCTTGTTTTACTTCACAGTTAAAACCAAGCTTAACATCTGTCAGATGAAGTATTCAAAACAAGAAAGTGACAAAAGAATCCTGATGAAGGTAAGGATCTTGTCATAGGTCATGAGTCACAAGTGTATCCTCTTATAGACCATACATCATTCTTTACTGTTACATTAACCTTCCTTATTTCAATTGAGGAAGTTTCTGAATCAAATCATGATTCACTTCATCTAGAGACCCAGAATACACATCTAGTTTCTGCTTCCTGTGCCAGTGCCTTTAGGTGTTAGAGGATTTTCGCTTCCTTTAATATTTCTTGGCATCAGGCTGGTTTCTTCTCAAGGAAACTGATAGAATTCTTGGATTCTATTAAGATGTTGATTCTATTGTTGGACAAGCACTAACCCAAATTCAGAGACTGCTCCCTCTGAGTCTAAGAGATCTGCCTTTCTGTCAGTTTGCTCCCTCTGTCAATTTGCTCCCTCTGAACATTTGATTCTGATCAAGTGTCTTAACTTTTCAAGATGTTCATGGTGCCAATACAGGATGAAAAGTTGACTCAGACTTCTGAGTTCCTGTGCCAATGACTCAAATACAAAAAAAATTATTAGTAGGATCTCCTAAAACAAAAACTTTGTCCCATCTACCAGGATACACAGTTGGACTCTTTTACTGAAAGAAATAGCCCAAGGTTAGATGTTGTCTTTCATAAAAGATCAGCGGACAGCCAGGTTTCCAATCAAGGAGAAAGGCTTAACCTTTATCAAAAACAAAATGTCAAATACTGCATTGTCAAGAGTCATCCCCTTCAAGGCTAAACACCAAAATCATTTCTGAGATTCTACTATTCAGAGTATTGAGGTCAGATTTCAAACTTGATTACCTTTTGTGACATGAAGCATAAGGTGATGTCAAATCCATAGTTTAGGAATCCCATTACCAGCAGTTCAGTTAAGACTATGTAATCTATCAACAACTTATTAAATAAAGGCTGAGCATTTTACCAATGAACTTCACAAAAATATCACCTATCATTTTAAGATGATGATTTGCTTCTCCCAACACTTTTCATCAGTCCTTGGACTAGATCGGTCTTCTTTTAACTGAGTTTGTCACTTTAAACTTTAGTCAACAGTATAAAAGAATAATATTTGTGAACTTCTAAAAGAGAGACTTTCCCAATCTGCATTAGACACTCTAGTTAGCAGACAAATGGTTGCAGCCCCAAACTTATCCTATACTGCAGTGTAAAGGATAATACCCCATGCACACAAGACAACAAGGAGGGCCACACCCTAGGGACCTCACACAATAGGGCAGAAAAGGGGCTGCTCCCTCAAGTCTTAACCATACTGCTACAGCAGATAAGTAGCTGCTCTTTACAACCATGACAAACAAATAGTAAGGGGCCGCACTATACAATCAATCAGCCCCGCAATAAACACAAATAAGGCAATGTACTAGAGTAGCTCTAATTGACGTCAGACCATCATTTGAAGTGAAGATTGACACATTGGTTTACACCATGGAAGACATGCTCGCCCAAGAAAGGCAAAGTTGATAGCATTCAACTTAAAGGACATCTCTGATTTGGTTGAGAAGTGTTGAACTTATGATACAGAGATGTATGCATATGTGCAAGTAGTTTAGCACTGGCGGCACTACTTGATAAGAAAGGAAATGACTGTGCATACTAATCATCGGCCACTGTAGTATTTGCAGACTCAATTTAAACTCCAAAAGCATTCACATCTCAGATAAGTCAATCTCCTTCCAACAATTCAACCTAGTCATTATGAACAAAACAGGAGCAAAAACTTCCAGTAGTTTAACCTCTATCTAGACCACAAATTATTGCTTTAAGAACTTGAAAAAAGGAAGGTCAAATGACTCCGCAAATTTGGCACTCTGTACCCAATTGACAAGACTTTAGTTACATAGATGAAGCATTGAAGAAAATGACTGGAACAAATATCGAGGATTACAAGGTCTACCATCTTCAAGGTGATCTACTACAAACTCAATACATTTTAAACTTGACTTTGAAGATTAGACTTGAAAATCAAACGACTTATTATAGTTTGCCTCTTTAGAGCACAAAAGGCACTTAACAATCTTCAGAGGTACCTCTACACACCTCTGCTACTGTTGACCAGTCTGTGGTTGTTGAATTCAATGAATTTCTTAGGGGTCTCCACCTCAAAACACAAGGATAAAATCTGGTTATTATTGACACTACAGGGATTCAAACCTTTAGTCAGATCTTACATATATGATTGAGATTTGCCTTCAGTCTGTTCTTGCCATGACAGAGATCATCTCCTGATCTGCAAAACAAATACCCAGTGTAGGATCTACGTGGGCTCAAGGCTTCTTCTTGAGCTTCTTCACGTCCATAGCTCTGATACCATGTTAGATTTTGAGTAAAATTGCAGAACAGTAGATTCTTTTAAAATTTCAATGATCAAGAACTGCTAGATCTAAGGATCAAAAACTTAGAATATTTTAACTAGCATTTAAATCTCAGAAAGACAGCAGTAGACTCAGTATGAAATAGATCTGAAGATCAAAGACTTAAAAACCAATAGCTCAGATCTAACAAGCAATAAGATGAGCATAGTTATGAATCTATAAAGCTGTATGGAGCATACATAGATCTGATCTTACAACAGTAAGCAGTTATAGAGGACAGTTTATATACAAAGTTAGATAGTTGTAATAGTAAGATAACATCCAGATCTGAAGAGATGAGTTAGTAGCTCTACCTAATCATTTCCCAATAAACATCTCTTAAGATCTATACAATGCTTACCATATTAAACAATTATGTAATCAGATCAGATTCAAAAGAAAATAAGTGGGAAGCAAAACTTACCTAGCACAGCAGCCTTACCTCCGAAGGAGAAACAATAACCATAAGAGACTTAGAACCATTTGTGATATGCTCAGACAAAGGTTCAGTTCATGGATCTACAAAATATCTTTATGCCAAGGATAGAAAGGAACTTTAATGCCACCAAGTCTAAGGGCCACAGGGAACAACACAAAGAAAGCCCAAACCCTCCCATCAAAAACTTACCCAAGAAACCCTCAAAACTGCAAACACAGGACTGTGAGTAAACCCTTGATTTTCAGTGATATGGCAGAGCTGTTTAGCAAGTTATATCCCACATAGACTACCCTAGTTAAAGGGTCACACAGCAGACAACATAGGAGT
>ML781770.1:1117593-1132132 GCA_009831015.1 Picea engelmannii
GAGAGAGAGAGAGAGAGAGAGAGAGAGAGATCTATTGGAAAATTGATTTTCATTGATGTCAAACTTAGAAGAATCCCTAAATCAAAGCCCAAAATCTCCAATGAGTGATGATGATGTGTCCACTTGAAGAAGCCTTGAAGGAGCCTTGACATAAGTGTATATAACTCCAAAGTGGTCCCCTTATGACATATATTTTAAGAATGGCCCTCACAGGATGAGATTACACGTGGTTGTTTCCATATGCCCACTTTGAGTTGTACACAAATGGAGCCTTGAAGAATCCCTAAAACCAAGTGAAGAAGCCCCTAAATTCAAGTGAAGAAGCCCCAAAAACCAAGAGAAGAAGATTCAAGTGAATATGTGCCTAAATACAAGAGAAGAAGCTCTTAAATCCAAGTGAAGAAGCCCCTAAATCCAAGAGAACAAGCCCCTAAAGTAAAGTAAAGAAGCCCCTAAAGTTGACCATCCTTAAGGAAGAGGTGTGACCCTTGGTCACACCCCCTCATGTGGAGAAGAATCATATAAAAAAGAGGAGACTCATTTATCATTTGGAACACACCAATTCGACCTACCCAAGGAAGAGGAGAAAATTTCCAAGGGAAGATGAAGTGAAGAAGGGTGAAATTTCAAGGGAAGATGAATTTTTGTGATGGTTTGTTCTAGGGTTTTCTTTGAAGGTAATCTTGGAATTTTTAATATTTGAGTTCCAAGTTTCAAAATCAGAAACGAAAAATTGAGCTCATGGTGAATCTTACAAGTTTGCAGATTTGAGGTACAGTTCTGAGCAGTTTTATATGCAGATTTAAGAAGTGATTTTGGGATTGTATTTGAAGGTTGATTTGATCCTGTATCATCATTTAAAATATTCCAAGGGGATTGGAGTCTCCTTCCAGTAGGTGCCGAGAAAATCAGGGAGTGGGTTCTTCCTTCAAGCTGGTGCTTGTAAAATCTTGAAACTACTTAAGAAAAGTTTACGTGGTTTTCTCCTAGTTGGGTTTCCACGAAAAAATTTGTGTGCAATGTGTATGATTTTATGTGATGATGAATAACATGATTAATGGTTGATTTTTATGTAGTGCTTGAAGGTTAAAATTGTTGAAATAACTCTATATTGATTCACCCCCACCTCTCAGTATTCTTTAATATTCTAACAACATCCATCCATCTATCATTCCTCTGTTATTTTGTCAGTGTATTTTCCTTTGAAGCATTTCCCCTCTTTTTGTCCTGGTCTTTGACCATCTAGCTTTATTAAGTGTGTTTTTCATTTCTAAATCCGATCCCTGACTAAATTTTTCTTTGTCTTCCAAGCTCTTAATACTATTTTATTTCATCCACCTGAGCCCCATCCTAGTCCATTTGGACGAATGCATTTCCTTTAATCGTTTAAGTATCAGGAACATTGTCTTTTGCGATAGGAAAACACTTTATTCGAACTTGAACATCTGTGAGTAATTATTTTTTACTCTCTCGTAGAGAGGTATTCCAAGAGTTCATAGCATATGTGGTTTCATGATTTTTATAAAGCAATGAGATCTCGTGTGTGTTTCTCATATGCATCTTATGATTCTAAATGAATGAAATCATTTAAAGCTCTTTGATTTCTAGGCCATCAGTCTTACGTTCTGTCTATGAGTCCTGCTTCAAAAAAAAAATCTCAATAACTGAAATAATGGATGTAGTTGTTTTGTTATTGCATGTGAGATTATTATCTTTCTATTATAATTCATTTATTATTCGTTTAGTTATTTTACCACCTAGTCCACTCACAAGTGTTGATGTTATGAATGGATGAATCTTTTCTTTAAGTAGGTATATTGAATATTTGAGTGAGAAAGAGGAGTACCACCTCTATAAAAACAAAGGGGGGGATATTGATTAGTCCTTCAAGAATACCCTAGGAAGTTGACTCTTGTCCCTAACAAGAAAATAGATCAACAATCTCTTTATTGGAAAGTGGGAGATGGAAGATGCTAAGGATGGAATAATTCAAAGAGATTGTAGTGTACATAGGGGTATAAAACCCGGATGTGGTGCCAGGTAGAGGAGAATGGACACGTGGTGGAGAGCCTAGCAGGGCCTTAAACACAGCCCACCAGCTCCCATCTTCTCACCATTAAGATGGGGGTAAGGTTGAGCAGTCAGGCCCATGGGAAGAGGCCTCTCGCGTGAGTGAGGAGGACGAGCGCACAGAGCACTAGGAGCATAGCCATTATGGCCAAGCATGTCACAATGAACCCCAAGTTTATCAGCGATCCGGGACGGGAGAAGATGCATTCTGAATCCGGTAAGCCGAAGTCTGAGTTTTTTGAGCGCAGATGCACAACTGGCCACCAGATTGATATTCTGGTCATAACTTTGCTCTTCCTCATGCCAAGGGAAAGAGGCTGAACTCGTAGAGGTGTAGCTTGGTATGCTTTAGCTGCTCGCCGAAAGAGGCAACAGAATTTTGAACGAGCGTTGTCCATAGCTAGGACACGGAGAGCCCAAACACACAGAAGAGCTCGAACACCTCCCATGGCATATGTGGAGGAGGTCTACCCGACAGAACCAGTCCAAAATCCTCCAGAGCACCTCCTCTTAACCGTTCCTGACAATTGGGATCTGCCCACCTGCTTTCCCGGTGAAGATACTCAACGAGCCACAGGAACACAACACACTGATAAGAATGATGGTCAGGCGACGGAATTCCCCATTTGCTATGTTGAGGAAGAACTCCCGGGCGAAGGGGATCCGACAGCGACTTCAACAGTAGGTGAATTCTCCATGGAAGTGGCTCACCAATAAGCTCAAAGCGGATAGAAGGACCCATATGAGGCAAGCAAGATGAAGGATTTTTGGGAGAGGGAGGATGGCAAGGTCCCTGCGCCACTCCTCCACCCGGATAACTTGGAGTTGGTTTTTGAAACACGAAGCCTGGTGGAAGACCAATTCCACCGTGGCCTCCAAATTCATCAATGCCTAGACATGTTGTTCACCGCATACTCCGACACATCACCAGGGCGACAGTGCCCAACATGTGCTCAACCCTTCGTGCTACAAGCCAAAGCTGGAACGAATGACGGGGATGTTGATCCCACCAGGTAATTACATTGTTATTGATTCCAGTTAGAGAAATTGTTTTGCTTCGAACCAATGCTCTAGATCAATATGTTGTTAGGATTAAGTTAAAGAGACATGCTCAGACTAAAGGCTGTCATATCTCCTGGTTTCCTTCGGGCAGGACATTTGGCCGACAATTTTTTGAAACATACAACATAGGAAGACAACTGTCTCGGTTTCCATTTTTTGGTGGGACAGCTGGTGTTCCAAAGGTTTTTGTAAGACAACACAACTAATACAATAGGATCTTCCCTTTTTTACTTTAAAAAAAAAAAGATAGGGGTATAATATGGGGTACCCAAGGGGAATAATAATAGAGGTTAGTATGTATTTTTATGCATGGAGGCCATTTTTGGTAATAAGGCCTAGTTTGAACACAATAAATGTGAGAAGGATTACTAGAAGGTTCCTTCTCTAGAATGTTCTTAGGTGGTAGGTAGTATTATATAAAGAGGTGTAAGCAATGTAATAGGAATGGTTGTTGAGTATTGTATTTGGAGCATAGCTCATTAGGAGGTTCCCCCTCGAAGAGGCAAGTGAACGAGAGTGGATCCCTTCCTTAAAATGATTAATTGTAAGGTGTTTCCCTACCTTAAGGGTTTGATATTAATAAAGAGTGAAGCATTCTATATTTTCTTGGATATATTGTAAGTGTTTTTATTTAGATCTATGGTACATAATAGAGATTCTAGTCATAAAAATCACAGGGAAATTGATCTGACTGCTTGGGAATAAATGATAACTCTGACATCACATGAGTTGCGTGTAAATTTTCCGCCTTTTAGGTCTTATTTATACCATTTCATTTATTTTTTAATTGTGTAATGTGCTTAATAAATTCATAAGTAAATGAATCCATATCATTGTAGAACACTCACAAATGATATGATTTTGGATTTAATATGAAATGTGATCTTACCTTCCTCTACTTGTGAGAACAACCCTTAATGACATTAAGGATGCCACATCATTCCCAAAAAAGAATTCAACCCTTCAAAGTACAAAAACTGCTACATGATTCATTGATATTAGAATGGTGTGTTTTTATCAAAGCTTATTCCTCAGCTATCGCTAATTCATTGATATCAAAATGAATTATTTTCATAAAAGATTATTCCAACTAATCATATTCATTTATATGAACTAAGATCTTTCATGGTTGTCCAAAACCAATTTTATTTTTTCCACATCTAGATTCAAACTCATCAGAACCAATCATCTCTATGTCTGACATGTCATATAGTTGGCTTAGGTTGATGGAAAGTTGGTCTGGACTGTTGGTTGTCGTTGATTTCAACCCTTGGAGAGTGATATTGTAGATTTATGTCAACCCTTAGTGATTGATGTCAACCCTTGGAGAAGTCTGATAACGAATTCTGGTAGCACAAAGGCATGGGTAAGGGACCCGAGTCTGTTTGAGGTATAAAGGCATGAAGATCAGTGAATTTACAGGTAAGACTATTCTAGATGGATAGTATATGTCATGTCATTTATGATGATATGTGGAACGTCACATAACTCCTCATGGTTAGAGAGTTATGGCCATATGAAATTGGAGAACCCTCATGAGTTATCTAGAAGCCCATAGAAGGTCAAAGAAGTCAATTATTCTAGAGTCTTCTAGAAGAAGTGTACTAGTCAAATTGATGGTAACTAGGAGTTAATCATGAGTATAGTTGTTGCATTAAGAAAATAATTAAAAATAAATTAGTAGCAACAAGAAGTTGTGAGTTTGGTAATTATGCTAAAGTAGTTGTGATGATAAGATTGAATAGTCAAAGTGGTTGACCAAGAAATAAATTAAATAATAAAGTGGTTGCAATAAGAAGTTAGTTAAGGACAAAGAAGTTATGAATTGACTAATTATAGAAAAGTTAGTTGCAACAAGAAGTTGTGAGTAAAGATACATTATTTAAATAATAAAGTAGTCAAAGTGGTTGCAAAGAGAAATTATTTAAATAATAAAGTGGTTGCAACAAGAAGTGGTGAGTTTACTATTTATGGATAAGTCAAAGTGGTTGCAAAAGAAATTAATTAAATAATAAAGTTAGTTGCAACTAGGAGTAGAGAACTTACTATTTGTGGAAAGTGGTTAAGTTAAGTGGACAAAGTGGTTAAGTGGACAAAAGTTGATACTTCCAGATAAAGCTACTTGGAGAGTATAAATAAGAGAGAAAGGGTCTCCCATTAGCACCTATTGAATATTATTGAATATCTATTTTGAGAAAGGTTATTTGGGCAGGTATTATTGATAGAGAAACACTGTGACATGAAAAGTGCGGCAGAAAAATCGTAGCAGAAAAAATATGGCAAAAAAATCGCGGCAACAGAATCACGACAGAAAAATCGCGGCAACAGAATGCTACAAAAAGAAAAAGGTATGGTTTTCATATGTGTAGTGTTGAATCTATGAATCTAGATGAGGGTTTGCCTTGTAAATCTGTTGGATGTCCTCTTGGAAGTTTAGGGCTTGCTATAGATTTGATCTGAGGCAAATCCACTGAAGTTTAATATTGGTTCATGTTTGAGGGCTTTTGGTTGAGGTATGTTGTTGAAGTTATTGGTACAGATAGAGGTTGTATAACAATGAGGTTGTGGCATATGGTTGATGTGAGGTTTTATGGTATTTGATTTATGGAGAGTGTGGTGCATTGCTAGAGGTATCTTGTTGGTTATCTTGGTGTATGTTATTAATATGTGGTAGAGGTATATGAATGGGTACATGGATGAGATACATACTTGAAGTACATAGTGATCTTGATACATCTTGTTGAGGCATAGTTTGGTTTGTTGTTGATACATGATTGATACATGTTGTTGGTTATCTTTATATGGTGTTGATGTACATGGTTGATGTACATGATTGATGTGCATTGTTGGCACATGGTTTGAGTGGTATTCTTGTGATTTTGGATATGATATCTATGTTATCAGATCTTATATATTGAGGAGAGTATTGATAAATGTTGTTGGTGTATTTAGTTTTGTTGGTATATGTAAGGCACAGGTACATGACAGTGGCACAGATTGGTACAAGTTTACAACAGTATATCTCACAGTGATAGTGTGACAGTGGTTCCATGATTCTACTTATATTTCAGGGCGGTTGGACGGGGCAAGGATAGGTGGTTGTAGCCACCTTCCGATTATAGCCGGAGAACATAGGGGGTTGTAGCCTCCTTCTGGTTGTAGCCAAAGAATTGAGGAGTTGGAGCTTCACTCAGGTTGTAGCCTGAGAAACTAGGGGGTCGAAGCCTCCTTCCAGTTGTAGCTTGATAATTGTAAGTTGGTGTTTCCTTGATTGTAATTCTTAACATACAAGAAAAGCATTACGTGGTTTTCTCCCGCATTGGGTTTCCACGTAAATATTGGTGTACTATGCATTGTGTGGATGTGTTTGTTATTGTTTATTATGCATTGATGAATGTTAATGCTTATGATACAGTAGGATATTGGTGATGAACAAATGAACATGGTTGAATAAGTAAAAGAATAGACATTGTGGTTTAAAGGATCAATAATTGGTATAATTGCTCATTACTGATTCACCCCTCCCCCCTCCTCTCAGTAATCCAACATGACATCCACTCATCTATTTCATACGCTTGGTAAACCCTGGGAACTTGACTTTCTACTATCCAACGTCATTGACAAAGTATAATCTAATATGGTAAAAATATCCTGACAAATTATATAGCAAAACGATCCTCACAAAATGTAAGCTAATATAGCAAAATTATTAGTTCGAGGCTAAGATAAAGTAGAGGTTGGATAGATCATGGCGTGCGTTGGGTTCGTAATGCTACATTGGGTTTCATGGATTTATTTTTTCCGTGCTCTCCTCCTTCTTTGAACACTATGAACCAATGTCTCTTTTTTCATACAGAGCAAATGCTTCATAGACCGCTTAAGGGCAAAGCTTAGGGCTAACACAAATCAAAGGTTGGATACATCACAACTGTATTTGATAACACACAACGCTTGGGGATAACGAGCAAGTTAACTTGCTTGTCTCCCCCTCTTTCCATTCGAGAGGTATAACCTTACTTGCATTCAATCTTTTGTTCTTTGAGACAATGACTAATCGCGAAATTGCTTCTATGGATAAATTTCGCTAAGTTGGAGAAGGATTGACGTCACTAGTTGTCTACAATTGTTCCCCTGTGATTGGTTTTAGCTGAAGTTGTGATCAATGTTTTTTTTTAAGCGAAATTTCGCCAATTTGGATCAATTTCAATCTTTTGGAAGAAATTTAGGCTAAATTTTTTCATTTTTTTCATTAAAAATGAAAAAAATGTAGCCTAATTTATTATTACAGTTATGCATACACTTATTTTCTTTGCCTAAATATAAACATTTTCCATGAACATATAATATATTTTCTTAATATTTTCGCCAAATAAATGATTATGCATCCCAATTTTTTGAGTATATTCACTACATATAGATGATTAGCTACTAGTAACTACTCTTGGGAAAACCATGAATTTTCAATTGAAGTCATGTAAATTTATATAGAAAAATAAAATGTTTTTAATAATTTACTTCTATCATTTTTTCACTTCTTTCAACATGGAGGTGGTATATCATGTTGTATATTAGTGTATATAATTTTTTCCATGTATTTTTAAAGATATTTTCCATTGCCATTTTTTTGTTGTAAGTTCCCTTTAATTGATATGAGAGTTTGTTTTTTTTCTCTAAATATTCTTTCATAATATTTTTTTTGTTAATTATTTTCATTGATGCACATATGACATGAATAGAATGTTGAGAAATCAATCGGTTATCACCTAAGATAAATGATATATTTTTTTTACAAATATGGTTTGATCTCCAAATGGTTTGATAAGTTATGATTTATGTGGTTTGGAAAAAAAAAACATTGGTTGGGATCAACTCTTTTCTTGATCTAGAAAGCATGAAGTGAGTTGGTAGTTTGGCTTTTGAATTTGGAAGAAGGACTAACACTTGTAATGCTTTGTGGCTGCAAGATTCAATAGTGATTATGGGCTTTGAGCAAGGTTTGTGGCTTAGTTTGGCTTGCATGTTTTTTTTGTGAAACCCATTTCATCGGTATTGGATGTGGATACATTTGCTTAGTTATTTTCTTTTGTTGTTCTATGATTGCTTTTAGCTCAAGTTGAGGTAAGCTTCTCACGTTCCATGACACAAATGTGTGTTTTGGCTTTTGAATATAAAAGAAGTTTGGTTTCTTTTGTTTCTTCCTTGAAAATGGTCAATTGTCACTTGAATTTGTCAATGCCTTCCACCCACCAGCTTGGAATGGATTTCACCAGCAACTTTGTTTGTAATATCCTACTAATATTTTATGCATGTGGCAAAGACTTATTTAGCTTGTTTTCCCAGTGGGCCTTGGTGTAACTTGTGGTTGATTTGGCTTTAAATAGTTCATAGATTCGCTTCATTTTGAGTTTATTTGTAGATGCAGGTGCATATTAAAAAAAATTGCTATACCCAAAGCTTAGTATATTTTGCTTGTTTATTTTTATTTTTATTGTTTTGGGTTTGGATTTTTTTGAGATAGAGTAATTAGTTCAAATTTGAGTTTCAAATTCTTGATGTGGCTAGAAGAAAAGGGTATGAGTTATGGTTTGGATATTGAATATGAAATAAGCCTAGTTTCCTTTGCTTTTTATCAAGAAATGGTCCAGTTTTTCTTTGTCTCAAGAAATGGTCCAGTAGTCTGAATTGGTGAATACCTTCAACCTATCGATTCGTAATGGATTTCAAACTTGGTTTTTCTTTCAATACCCCAATAATATTTTCTCTATATGGCAAAGAATTATTTAATTTGTTTTTCTAGTGGGTTTTGGTGTAATCGTCATTATGCCCTATATCATATTATCACAAAACTAAATGGTTCAAAGGTTCTTGTGTTTATTTCCTTTCTTTAGGTAGCGATTTACTTTCTTCTTCATAGGGTATTCTTTCTATCTGTGTCCTTTTCTTAATACAAGGGTATTTACTCAACTTTCCTTGCTAAAGGGTTCAATCATAAGTCTATCTCACTCTAATAATATAGGTAAATATGTTCTGGTTATCTTGTCCTTGCTCCCTAGAGGTCTTAATGTGATATAACAAATTCAATTTTGTAGACTCTCATTCTTTTATTGGTTTGTAGTTTGCTTGAAGGAAAGGCCCTTGTTACGTGGAAGGTTATTGTGCTTTTTTTCTTTTCAAACTCTCAGAGTCTTGAGATTGTTTCTTCTTACAAAAATAGATGGTAATAGTGCCTTTATTAGGTTACTTTTTATTGGAAAGATTTAACTTTGGTTGTTGTCTGGCACTGCTCTGTATCAGCCTTAAAAAGAGTCTTACCTTTGGTCATATTGAGTCATTTCAATTATCACATTGAAGACAAAGAATTTTGAGAGTGGAGGTGGAGTTTCTTTGAGAGTGGAGTGGAGGTTCTACAATTAGTCGCATCGGTGCTTTACATAATATACGACCATGTGCTTTAAACATAATATACCCAGTAGTGCTTTAAATATAATACACACACCGGTGCTTAGTAACAACAAATGGCGTCAACATCTCACCTCAATTATTGGAAATTTCACCATCCTTCCGTGCACGTAGTAGTATAGGCACCGGTGCGACTAACTATAAGAGCACCAATGTATAATATTTATACAAGCATCATTGTTGCATAAAAAACAACACATACTAGTGCGTACAATAACAATAAAAGCATCATTGTTTCATATAACATAACATATGGTACCGATGTGTAATAATTTTAAGAGCATCGATGCTTTGTGATCATGTGTGCACATCAGTGTATTTAAGAACACATCGATGCATGTTGCTTAAAAATGCACTGGTGCGTGTTACTTAAAAAAGCACTGGTGCATGTTACTTAAAAAAGCACCAGTGTGTTTGTTTACCAATACAAGCACTGACAAAAAAAACCTTCGCTACAACCTTTGCCTGCCCAAATTGTTTTAGTTATATAGAACATCCATTAAAACCTCCACTAAAACCTTTGCTTGGAATAGTGAAGGTTTTTTTGAAATTTTTTCCAAATCTTGTAGCACTAAAAACCTTCGCAAAAACCTTCGCTACAAGGTGTTTTCCTTGTAGTGATTGTACATCGCTAAACTGAGGATTAAAAATGGGGATGTTACACAAAATCATCAAGTGAGACTCCAAGGGAAACTTGGAAAGACTATCCATTGTCACTCCGGTATTGCTTTCACTCTATTTGGGCTAGCTATCATTTGACACAAGGGGGGCTTCCCTAAATAAAAATAAGTCCAGCAAGGTATAAGGAATGGAAAGGGATCCAGGAGTTAGAGTAAATCTACTTTTTAATGAGATTTTATGGCTATAAATTATAGATTTACAAAACAAAATTTAAAAGATGAAAATTTTAAATTTTTAGGGTGGTTGAAAGGGAGGGCAAGTGTTTAGATTCAATATTGGTCAAATGGGAAAACTTAGTGGGTCATTTTAATTTTTTTTTATGAGACAAATGAGATGCCAAAGGCACGCTACAATAGTTCCTAAATGCGTGGAAATTGCTACAAAAAATTATGAAGGAAGGGGCCTCTAAGAGATCCACCTTCAAGCTAGGTTCAAAAGTGAAATTTTGCTAAAAGAATAAAACTAATGCAACAACTCATAAAGACACTAGATGCAAATCAGATTACTCCATTAACCAAATACCAAAGAAACTAAGGAGAGAGGAACTTTCACACCTAATTTACTTCCATGTGATTGATAAACCATTCCTTTTCCCTCATGAAGCAAGCTTTGACAACATAAATCAACAAGACATTCTAGAAATTAGATCCAAAGTAGAATGCCGCGCATCAATAAGAATGCACCATCATATTTCATTAAACCTTCAACAAAGTCCAACTATAACCAGATGGTAAACCCAATCGACTGAATTATATTTGATCCCAAGACCTTGGTGAAAATTCACATAAGAGCATCTACCAATTGAGATAACCCTTGAGGATCTCAGTGTGACACTTGTATCTGGTCATGGTTTATCGCATAACGACTGATATAAGTAATGAGGATCAATATATCATTGACTATCAATTAATATTTATAATAATATTTCTTGTCTTCAATCTTCACACTGATATGCCATTCAATATTGACATGCACTTGACTCCTTGTCTTTGTGTTTTCTAACTATGCAGTTGTGCACACTTGATGATATGGACCGATAACGTGATACCATATTATTTTGACATTTCCAATTAAAACACACTCGACTACTTGCAGTTTGTATTTTACAAGTATGTAGTTGTAAACATATGTTAATATCAACCAAAACGGTGCTTACTTTGTATTGATTGATATTTCATCACTAATATCGATCATTATTCTATCAATGATATCAACCAACATTTCCAATTAAAACAGACTTGATTACCCGGGGTTTGTATTTTACAATTAAGTAGCTTTGAATGCCTAGCAATATCAATCAACATGGTGCTCACCTTATATCAATCGATATGTCATCAGTTATATTGATCATAATTTGTAATTTTTGATCAATAATGATGGCTATGTTGATCGATACTATGTCATCAATTGATATAGATATATATCAATCGATATATATACATATCAATAGATATGGTTTGCATGATGTCGAACAACATTGTCAAAACACATGCAATTTTGTTGCTAGTACTACAAAAGGGAGGAACATCCATGCCAATTTTTCCCTATATGGACAAAATCAAAGTTGGTGTTCCTCGAGGAAAGAAGAAATAATGTAGAAGGCTATGTCGTATTTTACGTGTGTTTCGACCTTTTCTTCCTAAGAGGTGGATGGTTTTGATAATTCATTCTCCTCTGGCAAGATGGAATTTTCAAATGCAAAACCAAGAGTTGTGTGTTAGTACCATCCATATGATAGAAAAACTATAGGTGTCCTTGACAACTCAAATGCTAGGTGAAGAAAGGGAATGGTCCTTAGCAACAATGCAAAGTACATCCTTGGAAATTCCACAACCATGGGTGTGGTGCATGATAATAAATTATAAGGCTATGGTCTCAGTCCTCTTAATGGAGACATTATCATGAATTTTTAGATTTAGTCACGACACCACTCTTCAAATATCGAAATCTAACATTCATAAAATATATTGTTTTATTATTGGAGTTTAACATTAATATAACACAATAATAAGAAACAGTCTCATTCATTTCAGATTAAAAAAACATCCCAATCGAGTACACTATACATTTATAGTGGGAAAACCTCAGTGATTGATGAAAAACCCACTCTCCAAGATAAATAAGAGTGCTTAACAAAGTTACCAACTTAGCGAGAACTCTCTAAAGTTATCATTTTTTTAGACTGACTATTTTTACCCCTAAATCAAAATGTGGTGTTACCGGTAGCACCTTTTTTTTTTAACAATGGTTAAAATTCAGACTCATTCCGTCTTAATTTTACGGAATCATAAGGGATCTTATTGGATTTAATAATCATGACCTTAGTCTTATCAGTATTAATAGTCATACCCATATTGGAGCAAAAATCCTTGAGGATTCTTAGTTGGTTTTCAAGATCATGGGGACTCCTTACTATAAGAATGATATCATCGGCATAAAGAAGAAGATCGATGACTATACCAGTGAGAGTAGGGACGACACAACCTGCTTTTTCCAAGCAATGTTCTAACTTGTCAATGTATATGCCAAAAAGGGTAGGGGACAAGGGACAACCTTGTTTGACTCTGATATTGCAGTTAATCTCTTTTGACTAGCCCTTAGTGTTTTTAAACTTAGCAATAACGTTCTCATACATCCTTATTGCAGCAGCCCTCAACTCGAGAGGCACTTTTATCTCTTCCAACCTATTCCAAAGGTTTTTCCTAGGAACCATGTCAAAATCTTTTCTAAAGCCAACAAAACAACAAAAAAGATTGGTTTTAGAATTATAGAACTCCTTTGCAATGATCCTAAAGGTAACAAGATGGTCCACGGTTGAATGATATCTTCTAAACCTGGCCTGGCCTTTAGCTCTTTTACCGTGACTTTCTAGCCAAAGGCTAATCTTCTTTTCCAAAATAATTCCATAAAGCTTGGCTAAAGTCGGGCTAATCATAATGGTCCTATAATTAGAGGGAATGTTTCTATCCCCATTTTTAAAAATAGGAACAATGAGGCTTTGTGTCCAAGGTTTAGGGAAGCCCTTATTGACTGCTAAATTGAAGATCTTGTGTATGTGAGGGATCAGGATTGGCACTCCGATTTTAAATTTTTTAGCTTGGTAGCCTTCAATGTCCTTAGCTTTCCCATTTGCAAGCGACTTAACCCCAAACTCTATGTCATCTAAAGAAAAAACTTCTTCATTTATAGGGATAATAGGAATGGTGTCCATGGCATTAGGGAACTCATAAATACTTTTAAGGTAGGAATTCCAGTCCCTTAAGGGAATCCTATTATTTTCTTTAGTATTGTGGTTTAGAATTTGGCTCCAGAACTTCTTAGGATCTAGCTTATATATTTGTGAAAGTTTCTCTTGCCTTTTATTGATATAATGCCTTTTTTTCCTTTTAATTAGGGCTTTGTACGTATTGATCTTATCGAGTTTTAAGGACTCATTAGAAGCATCCCTAATGGCTTTCCTAGCAATTTTACATTCTTTATCATACCAAGCATTGATCATTCTATTATTCTTTTTATAGGACACCTCAAAAAGAGAACTTGTTAATAGAAGTGGAAAGGGTAGTTGTAAAATTACGATAGAGTTCTTCAATGTTGTCCTTATAAGTTAGGAGATTTAATTTACTATTTAAATCCTTTAAGAAAATGCCAACCTTACTTTTGTCAAAGCGCAAATTCCTTTGATTATCAAAATTCTCTTCAATGGTGCTCCTATGCATGGAAAAGTTTAGAGTTAGGGTTAAAGGTTTATGATCAGAGTCAGACTCATGGTCATTTAAAAGGTGAAAAGTTGTTAACTGGTTGGAAACGAGGATATCAGATATCACATAATCTACAACACTACTACCTAGCCCATGAATACAAGTCATCTGGTTGGAGTTTGACCACTTCATTACTCCATTGCAAATTATTAGGTCTTGAGAGTTGTAGAGCTTGATCAACTCGGTACCAAACAAATTCTCAATTAGGTCTTCAAAGCTTCTTTTGTAGCTATTAGATAAAACAAGGTCCGCATCTAGCCATAAAGGATTATGGTTGGAATCAATACTTAAAAGAGTAGCTTGTTTAGTTGCAGTCCTAGCATTAAAGCCTCCTAGCGGAAGGATATTTGTAACATCCCTCTCTGACGCACTGAGACCACTTATTATTTGAGGACACTTGCTCGCAAGTGATCTGGACCCTTTTTGACATTAGACCTATTATATTTGATTATGATGTGATTGATAGATGACATGATGTGTTACTATTTGATTAGACGGGTGCTATTGAC
>ML781770.1:1132232-1151205 GCA_009831015.1 Picea engelmannii
CTCGTTTTATTAATTGTTTTAATGGTTTAATGGCTGCCGTCCCAATGCACGATTTCGGCGCGCGCACCTCGATTGCCTGAATGGTTCTGACAGGCGCCCCTGGCCGTTAACCCTATCTTCTTGTTAAACTAAACTATGTTGGAAACGGTGCATCGGATGGGTTGTAATGTATCGTCAGGTTATGCATCATAACTATTGTATTTGTAAGGCTATAGCTGAGACCTTTTGAGCACGCTCACCTGTAGGCAAAAACGTGTGTTCGTAAGGGTTAAATTCTAGAAACAGGTCCAACGTTGGTTTAGGTAAATTGTTGAAGCTTCGACCCAATTTTCAAGATGGTGAAGATTGCGATTAGGGTTGTAGGCGGAGGATGCGAGAGTTCTGTTATTATTACATATTTTTTTATAATGTACTGTAAAAATTATACCAATTAATTGTTATATTGCCGTGTATAATTTATGCCATAATTCTGATCGCTTGATCTCATACACCTTCCTTATTATGGAGACTCTTGTCTTTACTCTCTCGAACCATGATTATTGGGTTAGAATGATTATCTAAGTGAGAAAATAGTGTCTTGAGTGTGACCGTGGTAGTGGTTGAGATTCATGGTATTGCTTTTAAAATGAAGATGGTAATCATGATTACATTTAATTATTATATTTAAATTATAAATGATTGTTTTTAAAATGATTATTGGAGTAATGTATAAAGTGCTTCTATGATTATTTAAGTTATTTTTGATTAAATTTTTGGTATAAAATTGAGGAGATTTTTAATTATGGGGTGATGATAGTGATTACTTATGAGAGTTCTATAATATTTTCATTTTTATGAATATTTATGTTAATAGTTATTCGATTTTCATGTGATTATCTAGGTTCGTAATAATTTACGGTCTTAATAATTTAATATTGATGGACCATTGAAAACATATATTGTTTTTATGTTTGATGGATGAGAGGATGCATGAGTAGGTTATGGATTAACTAGCTGCCAAAAGTAGGGAGAGTTTTGTCAGTTTAGGAGTTGACCGTGATAACCAGGCTTGATTTTAGAGGTGCCCTCATCTTGTAATACGCTTGTTTTATTGCAAGGTTATTATAGCATAGAAGGTGAAGCAGTTATGAGTGGTCATTGTAGTTTTATTGCATGGGTAGCATGCCAGAAGTATTGCGATTAATTAATTTGCAAGGGTCATCACAATTAAGATGTGATGTGGTTATGGTAAGGTTATTGTATAGGTAGCCTATAAGATGATTTGAGATGGTGACGTAATGATGGAGATGTCTTAACAATAGCGTAATTTGGTTATCATACTATTGTAAAGTTGTGAGATTTTGTTGAACTGATATCAGGTAAGGAATGTCATTGAGCTAAGTACAATCAATTGTTGTGATAGTAATTGGGGAACCACGATTAATGGAAAATATTGGAGGAGCTGGCCTGATTTTAATGCCCTTGAGTCTTAGATAACACCTTGTCTTCACGGTGGTCAGTCGCTGTCGGAGACCTTCGAACTTGCGCTTCTGGCAAGGTTCGTGGTCGTTCTTTAATTATTTCGTACCTGATCGTAATCGGTCTTGCTTGGTCTGTCTTATGTCGGGCAAGTAGTCGGTTCTACTTTCGTCGTGCGATCGTCGTTTATGCATACAGTTGCTTGCCGCGTGTCCTTGTCATCTTTTTATGCTCCTCAGGGTTGTGTCTTATTCGTCGTCGGATGGCGACGCGAAGTCGACTGCGTTGTTTGTTTCCTTGTACGCATGCGCATACACTTTTAAACACACACAAAAAAAAATAAAAAAATTGCACTAGTTACGAGAGTTGGGTCGTCGTAACGAGGAGGTCGTTACAATATTACCTTCATTTTTCAAACTATAAATATCTTGTTCTAAATTATTATAGGGACAATTGTTATCTAGACTATTTTTCTTATAAAAAGTAGAATTAATAGGTGCAAAATAACAAATTGCTATATACATCTTCTTAGCATTGGTGTATGCAATTTCTATCCAAATGTATTGATTGAGAGGGTCAATCTTATGAATTTGAATGTGAGGAGAAATGTTCTTTCTAATATAACAAGCTATGCCTCCTATCCCTCTACGGTGGTATTTTTTGTTCCATGCCGACCACAAGACAAATCATTCTATGTTAGGGACCTTAGACTCCTCATGCTCCCAAGTTTCAACTAGACATATAATATTAATATCACTCGGGATCCAACTTATCATAGGACCTTTGCACCATGGAAAACCACGACAGTTCCAAAAAAGGATCCCGAGTGTCCCAAATTCTTATTTATTATTATCCTTCTGGTCTCTATCCCTAACAATAGTTTTTCAATTTCTAATTATTGCCCATTTTCCTTCTTTCCTGGCTTCTTTTACCTTTTGAACTTCCTTCCTTAATTCAGCTTGGTCTTCGGGAATGAGATCTTCATTTATAAATATTCATGACCCTTTTAAGCTCCGAGATTCACTAAGTATGTTATATTTATGGTCATTACAACTTACTTTGACACATATCAACCTATCTTTGTGATCAATTATTTTTCCTAGCCTCTTTGCTTCTATGAGGTAAGTTGTATCAATTTGTGATTTATTATTTAATTCTTCTTTTACTATTGCTAGTGTATCCTCCTCTTGTTGTTCTTTTATACCAAAAATTATGAGGTTCAAGGCTCTTTTGTTACGCTCATGGTCCAGTTCGATTAGCTTATTTGTTTCCTCTTTGATGGGTTTGATATCCAATTTGTTTTTCATATTACTGAGGGTCAAATTGTTGGTTAGTTTTTCTTCTAGCTCTTTAATCCTATCTCTCAAGTTGTGATTTTCTTCAACCCCTCCTTCTTGGGTTGATTATTTATGTTTTTCCATTTCTTGAATCCTATCCTTCATTGTCTGCAATTCACTCTTGAACCCTAAGAATCTATCCTCTATTTGAGTTTGAATGGTATCTTTAATTTTTTTTTTTATCAATCATTGCCTCTAGCTCTATTTGGAGTTTTACGTCTCTTTCTTCACTCCTTTTTTCTAATGATTCTAACTCTATTTGGATTTTGGTATCTCTCTCTTCTCTCCTTTTTTCTATTGATTCCATATAATCGTAAAGGATCTCTAGGGTGATTTTGGGGGGCCTCCCCTTGTTAGGTTGAGTTTTTGGAATAGGTGGTGGAGTGCTCATATTGAAAAGAAGAAAAAAAAATGTAACAATTATTATTTTGGATTGACTTTAAAAATGGAATATATATATATATATATATATTTTTAATTGATAATAATGATATTAATTATTATCTCTCAAATCAACTTTTACTTATGAAACTTAAAATAAAAAATAAATAAAAAATATTTAAATCTCTTTACGTTAATAGATTATAAATATATGTTAAATAAAAATTGAATCAAAGCAAAAAGTGACTCACCTCATTTCACATGTCCAATTGCTCAACAGGTTGAAGAAGCCAAAAATAACTTCCGAAAACTGCAGAGAAGTTTCCGAGAAACCGAGAGAAACTACAGAGATTATTCTGGGAAAAAAAGGTAAAAACCAAAGAGAAGTATTATTCTCGTTCAAAATCGCAGATATATAATGTTTGAAATAAAATATCTCCTTCAAAACAACATAGAAGTATTATTCTCGTTCAAAACTGTAGAGAAGTATTATTCTCATTCAAAATCACAAAGAAGTATATATATATATATATATATATATATATATATATATATATATATAAAATTATATATAATTTAAAAAATATTAAAAATTATATATTAAAAACTTTAAAATATCTATTAAAGATGATGTCTTATTGTGGGTTGTGGGGAGGGGTGATGCCTGACATCGCCCCCACACCCTCCTCCCATGGATTTGGTGCTAGATCCATGGGAAGAGGGCATGGGGGTGATGTCGGGCATCGCTCCTCTTGAAGCCCCACACAAATATTTTGAGAATATTTTCTTCTTTTTATTTATTTACTTTTAATGTAAATTAAAAAAAATATCAGTTAGTAAATAAATTTTCAAGTGATCATTTAGGATCATTTTGGGTTTTTTTATTTGTGTAGGGATCTGTTGTCAAGGCCACGATTTCAATTAGGTCGCAATGGACTATACTTTTAACGTCTAGAAAAAACAATTTGCTTTAGGTAGCATCACTTTTTGATTTAGGTGTTGATTTTAAGGTTTTTCTAAGCAAATATATGAGTTTTTAAGGCCATGCTTGAAAAATGTTGTAATTTTAACTCAAGCTAGAAAAAATGGTGCTATCAGTAGCACCACTTTTTTATTCGTTGATTTTCATGTTTTTTATGCAAAAATATGGGTTTTAAGGGCTAGAGTTCTTGTTTTGAGGTTACAATTCTCGTTAAGTCAGTGACTTTGTTGTTTATCTCAGTTCAGTTAGTCACAAAAATCTGATAACCTTAATTTCTCCGATAACATTAAAACATCATCATAAAAGAGTGTTAAAATAAATTATCTCGACTTCTTTATTGACTTCTAATCTTCCTAATTTATACATGTCAATCGTTTGCCCAGTCCACCTAATGACTATGCAAGTGCTCTTATGTACTTGTCTTTATTAAAAATTGGGTTTTAAATAGAAACGAGGGCCTTTACAACTAACAAGACTAATTTTGAACTTTAACTTGTATGGATTTGATTTCCTATAATTCCAAGCCAAATTTGCTAGAATTACACCCAACGATAATATTGTATATCTGTTTTCAATAAAATAAGTGGGACTCAATTTGGATCTCTTTATAATTGTGAGAAGTTAGGGTACTCTTTTAAGGTGATAGTCTGGAAATCATTTGCTTTATTACACCTACAATAAACTAGACTACTTAATTTAATAGAACAAAAAAATGGATAAACCAAATATAGAACAAGGATATGATTCCAACTATAATAATGATGAGTTATATGTGCAACTCTTAAGGAATTGGGAAATGCCTCTCATTAACCTATAAAGGTAACAATATCAAACAATCACATACAATGACTATATTATATATAATCCTTAGAATTGCCAACCCTTGGTATGATAACAAGTGTAAACTTACTACAAAAGTCATTAGGGATGCCTCTAATGAGTCCTTGAAATCCAATAAGATTAATAGATACAAAACCCTAATTAAAAGGAAAAAAAGACACTACATAAATAGAAAGCAAGAGAATATTTTGCACCTTTCTAAGCTAGACCCAAAAAAAATTTGGAGGGAAATTCTGACTCGTAAAACTAAAGAAAATGATACGATTCCTCTAACATTTTGGAATTCCTACCTTAAATTTTTTTATGAATCTCGTAATGTCCTGGACAAAATTCCAAAAATTTATACAGGAGATGATGTTTTTTCTATAGAAGACATACAGTTTGGGGTTAAGTAACTCGCAAATGGGAAAGTTAAAGACATTGAGGGCTACTAAGCTGAAATATTAAAAAATGGAGGGCTTGTTCTAATCCCTCACATACACATGCTCTTCAATTTAGTAGTCAAGTAGGGCTTCCCTAAACCTTGGACTCAAAGCCTCGTTGTACCCATTTTTAAAAGTAGGGATAAAAACAATTCCTCTAATTATAGGACCATTATCATTAGCCCCACTTTAGCGAAGCTATATGGAAGTATTTTGGAAAAGAAGATAAACATATGGCTATAAAGCCACAAAAAAAGAGTTAAAGGTCAGGTCGGTTTTAGAAGTTATCATTCAATTGTGGACCACCGTATCACACTTAAGATCATTGTAGAGGAGTGTCACACCATTAAAACCAATCTCTTTTATTGTTTCATTGAATTTATGAAAGCTTTTTACATTGTTCCTAGGAGCAACCTTTGGAATAGGTTAGAAGAGCTAAAAGTTCCCTCCAAGCTGACATCTACCACAATTAGGTTGTATGAGAACGTTATTTCCAAGTTTAGGAGCACTGAGTGTTGGTTAGAAGAAATTGACTGCAATATAGGAGTCAAGCAAGGTTGTCCTTTACCCCTCACCCTTTTTGGCATTTACATTGACAAGTTAGAAGCTTGTTTGGAAGCTGCAGGTTGTGTTGGACCAACTCTTGCTAGTATAGTAATTGTCCTTCTTCTCTATGCCAATGATATTGTTCTTACGACAATGAATCCATATGACCTTAGTAAGAAACTTAGAATCCTCAAGGACTTCTGCTATAGTATAGGTATGGCTGTGAACACTGACAAAACGAAGATTATGATCATTAAATCCAATAAGATCACCTATGATACTTTTGTATATGACAATAATATCTTGGATGAAGTGCCTTCGTACAAGTATCTTGGAATTGATATTCATCACAAGTTCAATTGGAACTATAGCATTGAGAAAGGATAAATGGAGGGTGGAAAGCTTATTATGGGCTTGAAAACAATTGTAAATTGGCAGACTTTTGGCTATGAGATAATAAAAAGGTCCTCTTTGAGACTCTTTTCACTCGTGTTATCTTATATAGATGTGAAGTTTGGGGATGCATTTGATCCAGATTATTTTGAGGATGACATGAAGACAAAAATTTAACCCATATGTAACAAGGAAATACACAGAGATAATGCGGAGAACACATAAATATAGTGAAAACCAACTTCTATTAATGAACAAGAGAGAAAAACACTATAGAACACAAACTGGCAGAATGGGGTGGCCTATCTCTAAAAATAAAGACATGTTGGCTACGCTTCATTCGCAACAAGCTTTACATCACACTCCATTGCATGCTTAAAGGGCCTCCTTCACCTCAATTATATATGAGAGAGTGAGAGGAGAACAATTCCCATGATGCATGTGGGATAAATTGGACTAAGTCAACTCCTATTAATGAACAAGAGAGAAAAACACTGTAGAACACAAACTGGCAGAATGGGGTGGCCTATCTCTAAAAATAAAGACATGTTGGCTACGCTTCATTCGCAACAAGCTTTACATCACACTCCATTGCATGCTTAAAGGGTCTCCTTCACCTCAATTATATATGAGAGAGTGAGAGGAGAACAATTCCCATGATGCATGTGGGATAAATTGGACTAAGTTTATAAAATGCCATAGGCATGCAAAACACTAGGACTTCCCGAGTGGTCACCCATCCCAGTACTACTCTCACCTGAGTGCGCTTAACTGCGGAGTTCTAATGGGATCTGGTGCATTAACGCTATGTTGTAGGCATGTACATAAGACCACTAGGAAATCATTACATGATGTTTGTAATTAACAAATGAAGATGACATTACATTCCATTCCCCATCAAAAGGGTGAATATTATGGTTTATCAAAACCTCAGGCTTAAAATGGTGATTCAATAGAAAAGGTGGATGGCCACTGAGATCCATCTGGATCATTCCTCCCCCCTTAGGAAGCAATGGTCCCCATTGAGTCAAGCTCCCATGGGATATGGGGAGAATTTTGCTAAATTTGAAGCTTGGTGCGCTGCTTGCCTTGCTGAAGAAGTTGTCGTGCTTAGCTTGTTGAAGGCTGACATGAACATGCTGCTGGAGGGGTTGGATCTGTTCAACCAATCTAGCTGCATGATCTACCTGAGTATGGGAGGACTCTGTCGGTAAAGATGCAACATGAAGAGTATGAAGGGTTATGTTATAACCTTGCTTGACTGGGAAGTGTGGAGGCACCCCCGTAGGGGCAACAAGAACATCTTGGGACTCTTCTACAATATTGTCGATCTACTTCTACTGGATAGAAAGGTCTTGGGTTGAGGCTGCAATGGTTGCAGTGTCCTTATGTTCACCTTCTGATCGGATTGAGAAGAGGCTAAACTTTGCAATATGAGAGATTACTTTGTGGCATTGTTTTGGTGGGACAATAGTCGGAACTTGCACTGGTATCCTATATAGCTGACCCCCCAGAGTAACAATGACTCTACAGGGTCGAGACTCATAAACAACGTGACACCTCCACATATATGGTTGGCCTAATAGAACATCACAGACTTCTAGTGGGGAAAAATCACACAATACCTCATCCTTGAAGGGCTTGATGTCGTAGGACATGCGACACTGCTGGTTGACACGAAGATCTTGACCTTAGCGAAGCCACTCAATGTTGTATGGTTGCAGGTGTGGTGTTGTTGGCAAATCCAACTTCTTGACAACCTCTGATGAGATGATGTTCTTTTGGCTTCCATTATCAATAATAAAATGCAGTGGGGTCCCCTTCACCCACATCTATGAATGGAAGAGTCGCTCCCCCTCCTCAAGATCCTCTTCTAGTTGGATTGTTGCAGTTGTGATAATAACAATGGGTTATGCATCAATGATATGTCTCCTTTTATTATTTTTTGAATCAGGTTCCAAGTCGGGGTTTGACTCTTTGTCTTTGAGCTCAGCCATCAATGACTATATTGAGCGATATTCATCAGTGTTGTGCCAAGGGCTGTTGTGGAACTCACACCACTTTCCGGTGTCTTTCTTAGACTTCCCGTTACCCTTATTTGCCTGCATCTGGGACTGGATCTCTTGAGGTTGGGCTTCCTTGCTCCATCCTTCATTATGTGAGTTAGATTTGCCTTTGCCATGCTTCTCCCACTTACTTTGCTGCTTGAATTTCTGCTCAATTTTGACTGCATATCGGTAAGCAACTCCCAGTGAGGAGATGTCTAAGAAATCCATCTTTGTTTGGATGTACTTGTTTAGACCATTGCGGTACTTCAAAACCAGGTGCCGCTTAGAGTCTTTGATACCCAACTTTGAGCCTGAGGTATGAAATATGTTGGTGTACTCCGACACCATCTGGTCTCTTTTATGACGTAGATTTGTCCATCTCATGTATTGGTCATCCTAGTTTCTGACAGGGTAGAACTCCTCCTTTAGGGCATCTACAAAGGCCGCCCAAGTGGGTTCTCTCCCAAATAATGTATATTCATCCGCGGTGTACCTCTCCCAGTAACCTTCCCACCAAGCTCTGACATGGGGAAGGGCTTTAAGGAGTGCATAGGTGATATTTTCACTGTCATAAAATTTTTGGACAGAGTAATAACCTTCTAGCAGATTCAACCATTTTTTTAGAGCATCTACATCTATCTGGCCTTCAAATAAGGGGATATCAAAATTGACTTGTACCTTGAAGGTGTCGCACTTGCGAAATGGCTTCTTGTTGAAGATGCCTCAGCCATCTCCATCGATAGTCTTCGAAGGATCTAAGCAAAGTTGTCCATCATCTCATTCCTCTGTTGCACGAGGGCTTCCTCGATCAATGTCTTGAAAGGATCTCCTACTTTGTCATCTATCTTTTCTTCCACCATGGGAGGTCGCTTGGGTTGGCGAGAGCAATTTCCCTCAAGTGAAACTAGCTTGAGACCCAACTCTCTATACCCTGACCTTGTTGGGGACCTGCTCTGAGAACGACAAGGAGCAGCCTGCTCTGATACCACTAATCGAGATTATTTTGAGAACGACATGAAGACAAAAATATAACCGATATATAACAAGGAAATATAAGAGATAATGCAGAGAACACAAAATTATAGTGAAAACCAACTCCTATTATATATCACAACCTATCTCTGAATGGGGCAGCCTATATCTGAAAAGAAAGAGATGTTGACTATGCTTCATTCGCTACAAGCTTTACATCACACTCCATTGCATACTTAAAGGGCCTCCTTCACCTCAATTATATATGAGAGAGTGAGAGGAGAACAATTCCCATGATGCATGTGGGATAAATTGGACTAAGATTATAAAATGCCATAGGCATGTAAAACACTAGGACTTCCTGGGCGGTCACCCATCCCAGTACTACTCCCGCCTGAGCTACGAAGTTCTAATGGGATCCGATGCATTAACGCTATGTTGTAGGCATGCACATAAGACCACTATGAAATCATTACACGATGTCTGTAATTAACAAACAAAGATGACATTACATTCCATTCCCCATCAAAAGGGTGAATATCATGGTTTATCAAAACCACAGGCTCAAAATGGTGATTCAGTAGAAAAGGTGGATGGCCACTGAGATCCATCTCGATCAGCAGTATCTCTCGAGAATCCTGGAGAAAGATAGAGTAGATCCAAAAGAATTTGATAACTTATAATCTCAAAATTAAAGGTAATACACCCTATCCTATCCTCCTCATAGAAGTGAGCCTTTCCCCATTGAGAGCATAACTATGATTATGTACTTAATGTACAAGAACAAGATAAACAACATGGATGACAAGAGGCTCCCCAAAATTGCTTCAGACTCTAGCCAAAATCACCAACAACTCAAGCGGGGATGGCATAATGATGCCAAGTCTCGTCTAAATCACTGGGGAATAAAAGAAGAGGTTATTTTGTAGAATACCGATGATATTAAAAATATTGTACAAGCTAAATTTAAGGAGTATCTATGGTGCAATAAAGAATTAGAGGATGAAAGAAAATTAATATATTATAAAAAGGTGGTTAACCCTAATCTTGAAGATAAAAAATATCTCTCTATTTTGACTAGCGTAAAGAAGAGAATCAATATTGCTAAAATAAAAGCTAACTCTCATGAGTTGCATAGTGAAACTGGGCATTGGGTACTCCCCAAAACACTATGGTAGGAAAGAACCTGTCACCTTTGTGACACCAAGAGGTTTGAAGATAAAAATCACTTTCTACTAGAGTGCCTTGCGTATACCAAAATTAGATCTCAATTTTAAAATATTTGTCACAATACCAACCTTCCCAACCTTTCAAGTCATCAAAATTTAGTGATCTTGGAATGCTTCTCTTAATGCATTTTAAGCATCAAAATAACATTTTAAACAAATCTAAGTAATCTCTTACTTTTCTTAAGATTTGATAAACCAATTTTGATCTGAGTGAACATTAACCACCATCATCATCATCATATATACCCTTGAGCTATGTCATAAAATCAAAACTTAAAAAAATAGAATAAATGTGTCGTTGCATTGGAGTTTCATACACTAAATTTAAAGTGTCGTTTAATGTTGGAATCTAGAAATTACTTTTATCTTTATTATTAATTGTATAACTTATTACCAAATAAACAATTTTAATAGTTTTAAAGTTACAACATAATAAATTAATATATTAAAAATATTTTAATAAATATATACAATTTTAATAGTTTTAAAGTTACACCATAATAAATTAATATATTAAAAATATTTTAATAAATATATACATTTAATTTTAAATGAAGTTAATGTCAAATCTACTAAAAGATAAAATCATCCTTTATTTTCAACCCTTTTCGAAAATTTGAAGAAGTTTCCTTATAATAGTTTAATATCATCCAATATATTATGAAGTAGAAAGCCAACTACAATAAGAGCTAAGAATTTTGTCCATTGCTCACGTCCAAACATTACTATAAGATTATAATGACCTTTTTTTAGAAGGACTAAACATATCTGTTTGGAAAAATTGAATCCTTTATCTAAAAAAATATAAAATATATCACGAGCCCACTTAACCAACTAAATACACCAATAACATTTTCAACCAATCTTAAAACTCATTAAATGTAATTCATTTTTTCTAGGAGGTGCGAAAGCAATATTCGCTCGAAAATTGCCAGAGTTTAAAAAAATTACGCTTCCGAATATGAAATCCATTGAAGCCTACGCATTCTCGTGAATCCAGACTCCACTATTCATTATAAAATTGAAACGCGGTAACTAAGACATTAACTTGTATGTCTTTTATTTTTTGAAGCAGTGAACAGTGAGAAAGAATGAGGACGAATCATTAAAGGATTTGTTTGAAGACCTGTCAAGTTGTGAAGTGAACTGAGAGATCTCGCATTGAACTGTGAATGACAGACATACTTCCAGTTCGCACTACGAGATTATCCGTTTAGATCCAGGAATTCCTCTGATCACAATTGGTCTAGTCTCCGAGGTGAGTCACTGTTGTAGATCTGTTCTTGTTTTTAAAGGGAAATTGAATTATGTTTTTTGGGTTATGTATTTGTTTCAATGGGCGTGGCAGAATATATATGGGTTATGTCTGAAAATGTTTTTGGTGAAGCCGGTGCACATATATGGATTGGAAGAAGATCAATTGTGGTTTGGCTGTTCTCCAAAACATATATTTGCTTATGTTGGTATTAAAAGAACATGTTTTCGTAGTGAAAATAATCACGGGTTTTCCTGCTTCTGTCTCTTGTATGCAAACTCTAATTTTGAGCCCGCTTGAGTAATATCGGGAACCATGGGAAGCCAAAGCTTCTGAGTTGATCGCGGGTCTTTTTCATTGAAATTGTGCACAGTCCAGTGTCTACCTTTTGTATTGGGGCATATATTGGAATACATGATAATTTGATGTGTAAATTTTTTACCTCATAGCTCACTCAGGTGATGTATGGGGTAAGGTACCTGTAGGGCTGAGTTAAACGAGTTCTTGGTCTCCCCACCTGCCAAACCTTCATTGAGGTGCCTACTAGTTCTCCAAAGCAATGGCGGCGGATTTGTTTACTCGTGTTTGGGACTTCTGCACTCGTATAGCACCAGAGCCAGATGTACCTACACTTCTTCCCAGATATGCTTGGCCAGCTATGGCATAGAGCAAAATTTTCAGTTTGAGCTGGCAAAATTTAGGGCTCAAATGAAACTCCATGCTTAGCAGGCGTACATGTTCGCTCCTCACCTTGGCTCGGGAGGTCTGTACTGGCTATATATGAATTTTTGATCATCGCAGTTCACCCACTTATTATCAGGCGTCCATGTTCACTCCTCACCTTGGCTTGGGATGTCTGCACTGGCCATTTATGAATTTTCGATCATCGCAGTTCACCCACTTACAATTAGCTTATAGCATAAAGCCATTTATCTCCCGGTACTCTGCATCATTTTACATCAGGTGGAACAGTCACTGAGGGGTTCAAGTGAAATTGATTTCCTTTGGTAAGTGTGCTGTGGATTTGAAAATGTAGGTTGACGGTTACACTTCGGTACCTGCTCAAAGAAAGATAAGCCTTGTGTTAAATTTAGATTTATTATGGTTGAGACAGCCCAATAAAGACTATAAGAGGTTATGTTCAATTCTCCTCCACCATTGCGCAGATCCTCTGATTGGAATTTTACATTGAGCTACTTGTGGGGGCTGATTGTCTCTACTCTCAAAAGAATATTTCTTTTCTCGCTCCCTCCTTTAGGGTTAAAGCCAAAATGCTTGTAGTCCTATGAACTGAAAACACGAAGCCTAGGATAACGTACGAAGATACAGAAGACACCTAAGTGAAGACTACTTGAGAGTACAGTGCCCTACAAGATGTTAGTTATACCTAACTAGTTTTGGGCATGTTCTAATGAGATATATGAAATGGACAAATAATAGAAGGAATAAACAGGTGGTTAAATATGTAATACTGGTGTGTAAACTGGTTTATGAGAAAGGATGGACCCATTATTACAGGGAATGGAGCATTGCTGTAGAATAAGGGATCAAAGTACATTGAAAACATCCTAGTACCATAGCGGGAACTTGACTATGGATTGATTGAAGCGCAGTGGGGAGCAAAGAACACTTAAGAACAAAATTGTTAGACAGAATGCCACAAATTCTTGATGAGGTCTACCGTCTAGGTTAGTAGACTACAGAGATGCACTTAAACAAGTATATTAGAGTTAAACTACTGTTCAATGAATGGTTAAGTTGAAGAATAATGGTTAAGATGAAGGAAGAGTTTGTGGCTACAACTAGTGTTCCTCACGTGCCTGCCGAACCAGTCCAAGCTCCTTTGGTGGCCTGCTGCAGTGCAAAGGGTAGGTCATCTTTTGTTGAGTGGTTTCAGGTTTTTAGTGGGCTCTTTTTTCTATGGCCATGGCCTTATCGTTTATAGGGGGTGAAGGCCCTCGTGCCACTCAAGATTCTCTTAGAACATTGAGCATCTCAAGTATTTTTTGAAGAAAAAGGTTAAGGTGAAACCTACTCCTCCCTCAAAATTGGGATATTTAAGTAGGCGAAAGATGAGTCTTGGATAACATTGGACTTAGATCCTCTTGTAGAGAACCTAGCTAGGAACCTTGTGTCAGCAAGCGCTGGTGTGCAGGTTTATTGCTATTTGGCAGTCTTATCAGAACATTTGAAGTTGGATTTAAAGGTTGGAATTTTTAAGGGTCAACTGGGGTAAGCCTTTTTTCTATAGGATTTTTTGTTGTAATTGTCCAAGACCAAAATTATAGAGATGCTCTTTTTGCAGGGTGGAAGGGGTACATATTTTATGGGTAGAGCATGGCTATTTATGAAAATTTATCTTGGTTTTCATCTATTATGGTTGGTTCTCCATAGGTGGTCTCAGTTCGGGTAAGATTTTCCAGGCTGGCTCTAGAATTCTAGCATGAATTTGATTTCGAAGCTATTGGAAAGTCTCTAGGAATCTTTTTATCAGAATTACAGGTAACCAAGGAGAGAGGTTGCTCAATATGCTAAACTTTGATAGGTCTGGTCCTTGGAAAGGAGGAAAAAGGCTTACTTGCATTTGTGTTCCTCAATTTTGCAGGTAATATCTTGAAATAGGTAGTTAATATGAAGGCACTCTTTTTGGTGCTCGGTGTGCTTTGAGCCTGATCATGCTAAAAAATGAGAGAATCAAGATTCTCCAAACGATGAGTGGAAAAGGATATGAAAAAAATAAGGAAATGAAGATGGTGAACAAAATGAATAAAGAAATCTGTTGGACGAAGCTGAGACAAGGCTATTCTTTTGGAATCCTAGAAGATACACAAGTAAAAGGCAAACCAAATCATGGTGGAGAAAACTCCTGATAGTGCTCAAATGGGCAAGAAAGGAACTTAGCTGCATCAATTTTTTTCTAAAACCAATCATCTATTTGGGCAAGAAGGGCCTCAGGTGGAGGAGATTCCTTCTAATAGCACATGGATGGACCAACAATAATCTTTTTTGCATCAATAAGAGTGGAGATATCTTACTTAGGTATAGGCTTTGACCTTTTTGAAGGAAGTGTAATTGGTGCAAGCAAATCATGCAAGGTGTTGCCATCATCACCGAGTAATGGAGTCAAACTGTTAAGAGTATCCAAAATAGATGAGAAATCATTCTCAACTTGAGGACTGGATGAGATACTGACAAGAGCTTCGTCATTCCAACATGAGGATTGGATGAGCTACTGACAAAAGTATACTGAAAATGTGAAGAGACATCTACAATAGGAAGACTGGATGAATCGTCAAGAGGGTATGTTACAACTCATATTGTATGAGGTCCACTTTGTGATTTTCATCACATTGATATTTTTTGTTGGTTCCTTGAAGGTCTTTGGCTTGGGGAAGGCTTACTTCTCCTTGGTTGGATGATCGTGCTTCTTTCTTGGTGGTCTTCTCACATGTGCTTGCCTTGTTAATCACTCCTTGGTTGCACTTTTGGATGGTTGTGGCACGTACTATCTCATCATGGTGTGGTTTGGTATATATGCTTATCTTGGATATGGATGATGGTCTAAGCCCCCAAGGGGTTGGATGATGATGTTAGGAGGTAGATGTTTCATGATGATGTTGATGCTTCCTAGTGACTTGGTGTGTTGATGTATGATGTGGGCGTCACTAGAATAGGGTGTTCTACATGGTCCTCATGTGTTGGATGTGTGATGGGCAACACACTTGATGACTAGATGGGGTTAGCATTTATTTATGTCCCCTTCTCTTATGATGTTGCTATGGTGGGATGATTCATGTTGCCTTTGTGGGATTTTCCGAGGTGATTTAACTTTATGATGTAACATTTGCTAGGCATCACCTAGGGGGTAATTTGTTTCATGATGTTAGTACCCTCATTGATATTTTATTTCCTAAGTTTGAGTTAGATAGGGGGGGTACTGCATATGATTTGATGGTGATTGAGCCTTTTCCTAAGGTTGGATGATGAATTTTGATGTAATAATCCTTTGATGGTGGTGCACCTTAGGTTGGGCTTTATGTTTTGTTGTTATCATGGTGGGGTTTTGCTAGGGAGAACATTTTTATTTACATGGTACAACACTTTATCAGAGTGCACCTTTCATTGGCACATGTTCATGGTGATTTAATCAGTTGGTGATTATTTGGAGGGGGACTATGGTTTTATTTCAACATTAACCTTTCTGCACACATATTGAGGTTGATTTAACCATTCAATGGTTAAATTAATCAATTTATCCTGATTAAGGTTAATAACTACGACACCCTACTTCATTGACTTCCTTTTCACACTTGAAGGTGTTGGTTGGAGTTGGTTGAGGCTTTCTAGTGGTGTGCCCCCCTTCTTGAGCATAGTTATTAAGGCATGCATTATTTTATTGTTTGGAGAGGTTGGCACACTTCTCTAGGGCGCACTTTCTTGGGTTTGCTACACATCTTTATGACATGTCATATGGAGTAATGTTTTATTATTGAGGTCTAACCACTCTTGGCAGATTCTCCTAGGGCACACTTCATTGGAGAATATTTTGTTATTTGTGGGTGGTTGAGGTAGCTATATCACACACTTTTCTAGGGCACACCTCTCCTAGGTGCACTCTCATCTTTATTGGAGGGATATTTCAGTTACACTTGTCATCATTTGACTTTCATTGGAGAGCGTCCTCACCTCTTTGAGTTGGCATATATATTATTTTATTGGAGGTGGTTATGGATGGGCGTGTGGCATACTTGGAGGGCCACATGTGTGGATTTTGCATGCATTTACTTGATCCTATTACTATTTTTGAGTATAACCTTGGAGGGAAAACTTGTGGAGACACTTCTTGCTATTCTTAGAGGTGTATATTTATTTATTTCGTGGAGTTTTGGCATGGTCAAAACCATAATTCGTCCTTATCTCCTTGGATTTGTTTTGTTGGAGGTTGCTCACTTACTATTTTGGGGTTTGACTACTTCATCTTGCACATTCATCCATGGAGTTGGTTGCCTTGGGCTTTGCACATGTGGATTGGTTACGTGCATCTTGTGGACCACTTTATATTTTTGGAGGTTGGTTATGGAGCATTCTCCAAGGAGGAATATTTTATTGTTAAATCTCTCATGCACCTTGGAGGGTGCACGTTGTTGGTTCTTCTAGGTGGATCCTTGAGTACATCCTCCTAGATTGAAGAGTATTTTATTATATTTCTCATGCATCCATTCTTGGAGGGTGAATTCTATGTGGGCCCATTTAGCATTTGACTTGGTATACTACCTATTTTTAGATGGTGCTTCCTCTCATGGAGGTTTTTGTTGCATATTATTGCCTATTTTTGGATGAGGGTGACCTCTCTTGAGGAGGCTAGTGTACACATGTCTTGATATTGTCAACCATGGATCTAACCAAGGCTATTGGGAGCAGGGAGCAGAAGTGGGAAGCGGGAGCGTTTCGGGAGCATTTTTTATATAATACATAAAAATATATATATATATATATATATATATATATATATATAAACATGCAGAATGTGAAATCAATTGCAAAAAACATGAAAACATAGATATAAGATCATTTAACTATTGGATTAGTGATGATCATAAAACATCAACCATTTAGGATACATATAATATCAATCATAAACATTTGTCATCAATAGATTGTAACAGACAACATCAACCACAAAATGAAACTCTAGAGCATCATATTCATTACCGAAGAGTTGTAAGATTCAGTCTATAGTTCAAATTTCAAACTTCAAACTTCAAAGGTAAGTTGTCATATAATGTTCATAACTTCACTGCTTACAGAATAAGCCATAATAAAGAGTCAAGACAAAGTACTAAGTTCTAGAGACTACTTCTAAACATGAAACATAAAAAGAGATCTAGTATATATTAGCAAGTACTAAGCACTATGCACTAAGTTTTCCTCTTGCCATGAGAAACTTCTAGTTTTTTTTCCCGTGCTCTTTGAGTTTGAAGAAGAGGAGCAGGAGTAGGTGGAAGTGTTTGTGGAACACGACTAGTAGCTGAATGACCTCCACGTGAGAATGGATGCTGTGAAGATAAATGCAAAGTTGATGCATCTGGAATGCTGCTAGTGGATGGGGGTGACATGTCTCCTCCAGGAATATGATCACCATCATGATCACCCAAAAGTTCCGCTTCCAAGCGCTCTAAAACCATGGCTCCATCCTCCAAATTAGTCTCCTATGGATTGTTTTTCCCAAGTTGCTTCTCTTTTAGAAAAAGCATTTCCTCCTGCATCACAATAATGGGACAATAACCTCAAGTTGTAATGCACATAAACCAAGCATTTTGCCCAGTCTGTATTCAAGCTGTTTCTCTTTACATTGGGGATGAAGCAATAGGTGCTCCAACACCTCTATGCAGAAAATGTGTTAACCACCTGAGAAAGCACTTTCACCGCCAATTTATGCAAATGTGTGGTAGAGGAGCCATACATGTTCCACCATTTGATAGAACCCAACCCGTCTTGATCTTTGGTTGCATGCAAGTTACCAAAGACTCCATGCTCACTGATGTTTTTGCTCAATTCGCTTCGTACTTGAACACACTCCTCTTTATCAGGTACTAACTTGTCCAATGCAAGCATATATCCATTTTGCACATCTGGATCTGTGTGTGGTTTCTCCTTAGTACTCCCATGGCCTCATGAATTTGTTGCCCTTCCAGGAACCGAAACTGTTAAAAGGAAATCTGCCTAGAGAGAATGCCTTTCAACCTTCGAGCTATGACCTTGGAGATTGTTTTGCATATGCAGTGACACAGTGAAATTGGTTTGAAGCTTTCAGACCTAGAGGGATTGTCTGACTTTGGGATACCTGTTATGAAAGTTGAGTTAAATGCTGTCTAGGTTCTGCCCGTAGATCAAGAGAACTCAACCACTCTTGAAAGGTCCTCTTCAATGAAATTGTAGTGGCCCAAAAAGAATTTGACTAGGAGTCCATTGGGCCTAGGACTTTTATCTTTTTGAAAGCTCTGTAGGGTTCATAAGAGTTCTTCTTTGCTGACTTCTGCCGTTAGATTTTGATTGTTTTCCTAACTGACAAAATTTGGAAAAAGTTTGCCAATATGATTACTGCTACAA
>ML781770.1:1188564-1208338 GCA_009831015.1 Picea engelmannii
ACTGTTCACTGCTTCAAAAAATAAAAGACATACAAGTTAATGTCTTAGTTACCGCGTTTCAATTTTATAATGAATAGTGGAGTCTGGATTCACGAGAATGCGTAGGCTTCAATGGATTTCATATTCGGAAGCGTAATTTTTTTGAACTCTGGCAATTTTCAAGCGAATATTGCTTTCGCACCTCCGAGAAAAAATGAATTACATTTAAAGAGTTTTAAGATTGGTTGAAAATGTTATTGGTGTATTTAGTTGGTTAAGTGGGCTCGTGATATATTTTTTAGATAAGGATTCAATTTTTCCAAACAGATATGTTTAGTCCTTCTAAAAAAGGTCATTATAGTGTTTGGACGCGAGCAATGGACAAAATTCTTAACTCTTATTGTAGTTGGCTTCTTACTTCATGATATATTGGATGATATTAAACTATTATAAGGAAACTTCTTAAATTTTGGAAAAGGGTTGAAAATAAACGATGATTTTATATTTTAGTAGATTTGACATTAACTTTATTTAAAATTAAATGTATATATTTATTAAAATATTTTTAATATATTAATTTATTATGTTGTAACTTTAAAACTATTAAAATTGTTTATTTGGTAATACGTTATACAATTAATAATAAAGATAGAAGTAATTTCTAGATTCCAACATTAAACGACACTTTAAATTTAGTGTATGAAACCCCAATGCAAGGACACATTTATTCTATTTCTTTAAGTTTTGATCTTATGACATAACTCAAGGGCATATATGATGATGATGGTGGTTAATATTCACTCAGATCAAAATTGGTTTATCAAATCTTAAGAAAAGTAAGAGATTACTTAGATTTGTTTAAAATGTTATTTTGATGCTTAAAATGCATTAAGAGAAGCATTCCAAGATCACTAAATTTTGATGACTTGAAAGGTTGGGAAGGTTGGTATTGTGACAAATATTTTAAAATTGAGATCTAATTTTGGTATACGCAAGGCACTCTAGTAGAAAGTGATTTTCATCTTCAAACCTCTTGGTGTCACAAAGGTGACAGGTTCTTTCCTGCCATAGTGTTTTGGGGATTACCCAATGCCCAGTTTCACTATGCAACTCATGAGAGTTAGTTTTTATTTTAGCAATATTGATTCTCTTCTTTACGCTAGTCAAAATAGAGAGATATTTTTTATCTTCAAGATTAGGGTTAACCACCTCTTTATAATATATTAATTTTCTTTCATCCTCTAATTATTTATTGCACCATAGATACTTCTTAAATTTAGCTTGTACAATATTTTTAATATCATCGGTATTCTACAAAATAACCTCTTCTTTTATTCCTCAGTGATTTAGACGAGACTTGGCATCATTATGCCATCCCCGCTTGAGTCTTTGGTGATTTTGGCTAGAGTCTGAAGCAATTTTGGGGAGCCTCTTGTCATCCATGTTGTTTATCTTGTTCTTGTACATTAAGTACATAATCATAGTTATGCTCTCAATGGGGGAAAGGCTCACTTCTATGAGGAGGATAGGATAGGGTGTATTACCTTTAATTTTGAGATTATAAGTTATCAAATTCTTTTGGATCTGCTCTATCTTTCTCCGGGATTCTCAAGAGATACTGTTGATCGAGATGGATCTCAGTGGCCATCCACCTTTTCTACTGAATCACCATTTTGAGCCTGTGGTTTTGATAAACCATGATATTCACCCTTTTGATGGGGAATGGAATGTAATGTCATCTTTGTTTGTTAATTACAGACATCATGTAATGATTTCATAGTGGTCTTATGTGCATGCCTACAACATAGCGTTAATGCATCGGATCCCATTAGAACTTCGTAGCTCAGGCGAGAGTAGTACTGGGATGGGTGACCGCCCGGGAAGTCCTAGTGTTTTACATGCCTATGGCATTTTATAAACTTAGTCCAATTTATCCCACATGCATCATGGGAATTGTTCTCCTCTCGCTCTCTCATATATAATTGAGGTGAAGGAGGCCCTTTAAGTATGCAATGGAGTGTGATGTAAAGCTTGCTGCGAATGAAGCGTAGCCAACATCTCTTTCTTTTCAGTTATAGGCTGCCCCATTCAGAGATAGGTTGTGATATATAATAGGAGTTGGTATTCACTATAATTTTGTGTTCTCTGCATTATCTCTTGTATTTCCTTGTTATATATCGGTTATATTTTTGTCTTCATGTCGTTCTCAAAATAATCTCGATTAGTGGTATCAGAGCAGGCTGCTCCTTGTCATTTCTCAGAGCAGATCCCCGACAAGGTCAAGGTATAGAGAGTTGGGTCTCAAGCTAGTTTCACTTGAGGGAAATTGCTCTCACCAACCCAAGAGACCTCCCATGGTGGAAGAAAAGATAGATGACAAAGTAGGAGATCCTTTCAAGACATTGATCGAGGAAGCCCTCATGCAACAAAGGAATGAGATGATGGACAACTTTGCTCAGATCCTTCGAAGACTATCGATGGAGATGGCTGAGGCATCTTCAACAAGAAGCCATTTCGCAAGTGCGACACCTTCAAGGTAAATGTCAATTTTGATATCCCCTTATTTGAAGGCCAGATAGATGCAGATGCTCTAAAAAAATGGTTGAATCTGCTAGAAGGTTATTACTCTGTCCAAAAAATTTATGACAGTGAAAATATCACCTATGCACTCCTTAAAGCCCTTCCCCATGTCAGAGCTTGGTGGGAAGGTTACTAGGAGAGGTACACCGCGGATGAATATACACTATTTGGGAGAGAACCCACTTGGGTGGCCTTTGTAGATGCCCTAAAGGAGGAGTTCTACCCTGTCATAAACTATGATGACCAATACATGAGATGGACAACTCTACGTCAGAAAAGAGACCAGATGGTGTCGAAGTACACCAACATATTTCATACCTTAGGCTCAAAGTTGGGTATCAAAGACTCTGAGCGGCACCTGATTTTGAAGTATCGCAATGGTCTAAACAAGTACATCCAAACAAAGATGGATTTCTTAGACATCTCCTCACTGGGAGTTGCTTACTAATATGCAGTCAAAATTGAGCAGAAATTCAAGCAGCAAAGTAAGTGGGAGAAGCATGGAAAAGGCAAATCTAACTCACATAATGAAGGATGGAGCAAGAAAGGCCAACCTCAAGAGATCCAATCCCAGATGCAGGCAAATAAGGGTAACGGGAAGTCTAAGAAAGACACAGAAAAGTGGTGTGAGTTCCACAACAGCCCTTGGCACAACACTAATGAATATCGCTCAATACAGTCATTGATGGCCGAGCTCAAAGAGAAAGAGTCGAACCCCGACTTGGAACCTGATTCAAAAAATAATAAAAGGAGACATATCATTGATGCAGAACCCATTGCTACTATCGCAACTGCAACAATCCAACTAGAAGAGGATCTTGAGGAGGGGGGAGCGACTCTTCCATTCACAGATGTGGGTGAAGGGGACCCCACTGCATTTTATTATTGATAGCGGAAGCCAAAAGAACATCATCTCAGCAGAGGTTGTCAAGCAGTTGGATTTGCCAACAACACCACACCCGCAACCATACAACATTGGGTGGCTTCGCTAAGGTCAAGATCTTCGTGTCAACCAGCAGTGTCGCCTGTCCTACGACATCAAGCCCTTCAAGGATGAGGTATTGTGTGATTTTTCCCCACTGGAAGTCTGTGATGTTCTATTATGCCAACCATATATGTGGAGGTGTCATGTTGTTTATGAGTCTCGACCCTGTAGAGTCATTGTTACTCTGGGAGGTCAGCTATACAGGATACCAGTGCTAGTTCCGACTATTGTCCCACCAAAACAATGCCACAAAGTAATCTCTCATATTGCAAAGTTTAGCCTCTTCACAATCTGATCAGAAGGTGAACATAAGGACACTGCAACCATTGCAGCCTCAACCCAAGACCTTTCTGTCCAGCAGAAGCAGATCGACAATATTGTAGAAGAGTCCTAAGATGCTCTTGTTGCACCTACGGGGGTGCCTCCACACTTCCCAGTCAAGCAAGGTTATAACATAACCCTTCATACTCTTCATGTTGCATCTTCACCGACAGAGTCCTCCCATACTCAAGTAGATCATGCATCTAGATTGGTTGAACAAATCCAACCCCTCCAGCAGCATGTTCATGTCAGCCTTCAACAAGCTAAGCACGACAACTTCTTCAGCAAGGCAAGCAGCGCACTAAGCTTCAAATTTAGCAAAATTCTCCCCATCTCCCATGGGAACTTGACACAATGGGGACCATTGCTTCCTAAGGGGGAAGGAATGATCCAAATGGATCTCAGTGGCCATCCACCTTTTCTATTGAATCACCATTTTAAGCCTGAGGTTTTGATAAACCATGATATTCACCCTTTTGATGAGGAATGGAATGTAATGTCATCTTCATTTGTTAATTACAAACATTATGTAATGATTTCCTTGTGGTCTTATGTACATGCCTACAACATAGCGTTAATGCACCAGATCCCATTAGAACTTCGCAGTTAAGCGCGCTCAGGTGAGAGTAGTACTGGGATGGGTGACCACTCGGGAAGTCCTAGTGTTTTGCATGCCTATGGCATTTTATAAACTTAGTCCAATTTATCCCACATGCATCATGGGAATTGTTCTTCTCTCACTCTCTCATATATAATTGAGGTGAAGGAGGCCCTTTAAGCATGCAATGGAGTGTGATGTAAAGCTTGTTGCGAATGAAGCGTAGCCAACATGTCTTTATTTTCAGAGATAGGCTGCCTCATTCTGCCAGTTTGTGTTCTATAGTTTTTTTCTCTCTTGTTCATTAACAGGAGTTGGTTTTCACTATATTTATGTGTTCTCCGCATTATCTCTGTGTATTTCCTTGTTACATATGGGTTAAATTTTTGTCTTCATGTCATCCTCAAAATAATCTGGATCAATTACATCCCCAAACTTCACATCTATATAAGAGAACACGAGTGAAAAGAGTCTCAAAGAGGACCTTTTTATTATCTCATAGCCAAAAGTCTGCCAATTTACAATTATTTTCAAGCCCATAATAAGCTTTCCACCCTCCAATTATCCTTTCTCAATGCTATAGTTCCAATTGAACTTGTGATGAATATCAATTCCAAGATACTTGTACGAAGGCACTTCATCCAAGATATTGTTGTCATATACAAAAGTATCGTAGGTGATCTTATTGGATTTAATGATCATAATCTTCGTTTTGTCAGTGTTCACAACCATACCTGTACTAGAGCAGAAGTCCTTGAGGATTCTAAGTTTCTTACTAAGGTCATATGGATTCATTGTCGTAAGAACAATATCATTGGCATAGAGAAGAAGGACAATTACTATACTAGCAAGAGTTGGTCCAACACAACCTGTAACTTCCAAACAAGCTTCTAACTTGTCAATGTAAATGCCAAAAAGGGTGAGGGGTAAAGGACAACCTTGCTTGACTCCTATATTGCAGTCAATTTCTTCTAATCAATACTCAGTGCTCCTAAACTTGGAAATAATGTTCTCATACAACCTAATTGTGGTAGGCTTGGAGGGAACTTTTACCTCTTCTAACCTATTCCAAAGGTTGGTCCTAGGAACAGTGTAAAAAGCTTTCATAAATTCAATGAAACAACAAAAGAGATTGGTTTTAATGGTGTGACACTCCTCTACAATGATCCTAAGTGTGATACGGTGGTCCACAATTGAATGATAACTTCTAAAACTGACCTGACCTTCAACTCTTTTTTTGTGGCTTTATAGCCATATGTTTATCTTCTTTTTCAAAATACTTCCATATAGCTTCGCTAAAGGGGGGCTAATGATAATGGTCCTATAATTAGAGGAATTGTTTTTATCCCCACTTTTAAAAATGGGTACAACGAGGCTTTGAGTCCAAGGTTTAGGGAAGCCCTACTTGACTACTAAATTGAAGAGCATGTGTATGTGAGGGATTAGAACATGCCCTCCTTTTTTTAATATTTCAGCTTAGTAGCCCTCAATGTCTTTAGCTTTCCCATTTGCAAGTTGCTTAACCCCAAATTGTGTATCTTCTATAGAAAAAACATCATCTCCTATATAAATTTTTGGAATTTTGTCCAGGACATTACGAGATTCATAATAAATTTTAAGGTAGGAATTCCAAAATGTAAGGGGAATCATATCATTTTCTTTAGTTTTACGAGTCAGAATTTGCCTCCAAAATTTTTTTGGGTCTAGCTTAGAACGGTGCAAAATATTCTCTTGCTTTCTATTTATGTAGTGTCTTTTTTTTCTTTTAATTAGGGTTTTGTATCTATTAATCTTATTGGATTTCAAGGACTCATTAGAGGCATCCCTAATGACTTTTGTAGTAAGTTTACACTTGTTATCATACCAAGGGTTGGCAATTCTAAGGATTATATATATTATAGTCACTATATGTGATTGTTTGATATTGTTACCTTTATAGGTTAATGAGAGGCATTTCCCAATTCCTTAAGAGTTGCACATACAACTCATCATTATTATAGTTGGAATCATATCCTTGTTCTATATTTGGTTTATCCATTTTTTTGTTCTATTAAATTAAGTAGTCTAGTTTATTATAGGTGTAATAAAGCAAATGATTTCCAGACTATCACCTTAAAAGAGTACCCTAACTTCTCACAATTATAAAGAGATCCAAATTGAGTCCCACTTATTTTATTGAAAACAGATATGCAATATTATCGTTGGGTGTAATTCTAGCAAATTTGGCTTGGAATTATAGGAAATCAAATCCATACAAGTTAAAGTTCAAAATTAGTCTCGTTAGTTGTAAAGGCCCTCGTTTCTATTTAAAAACCAATTTTTAATAAAGACAAGTACATAAGAGCACTTGCATAGTCATTAGGTGGACTGGGCAAACGATTGACATGTATAAATTAGGAAGATTAGAAGTCAATAAAGAAGTTGAGATAATTTATTTTAACACTCTTTTATGATGATGTTTTAATGTTATCGGAGAAATTAAGGTTATCATATTTTTGTGACTAACTGAACTGAGATAAACAACAAAGTTACTGACTTAACGAGAATTGTAACCTCAAAACAAGAACTCTAGCCCTTAAAACCCATATTTTTGCATAAAAAACATGAAAATCAACGAATATAAAAGTGGTGCTACTGATAGCACCATTTTTTCTAGCCTGAGTTAAAATTACAACATTTTTCAAGCATGGCCTTAAAAACTCATATATTTGCTTAGAAAAACCTTAAAATCAACACCTAAATCAAAAAGTGATGCTACCTAAAGCAAATTGTTTTTTTCTAGACGTTAAAAGTATAGTCCATTGCGACCTAATTGAAATCGTGGCCTTGACAACAGATCCCTACACAAATAAAAAACCCAAAATGATCCTAAACGATCACTTGAAAATTTATTTACTAACTGATATTTTTTTTAATTTACATTAAAAATAAATAAATAAAAAGAAGAAAATATTCTCAAAATATTTGTGTGGGGCTTCGAGAGGAGCGATGCCCGACACCACCCCCATGCCCTCTTCTCATGAATCTAGCACCAAATCCATGGGAGGAGGGTGTGGGAGTGATGTCGGGCATCACCCCTCCCCACAACCCACAATAAGACATCCTCTTTAATAGATATTTTAAAGTTTTTAATATATAATTTTTAATATTTTTAAAATTATATATATATATATATATATATACTTCTTTGCAATTTTGAACGAGAATAATACTTCTCTACGGTTTTGAACGGGAATAATACTTCTATGTTGTTTTGAAGGAGATATTTTATTTCAAACATTATATATCTGCGGTTTTGAACGAGAATAATACTTCTCTTTGGTTTTTACCTTTTTTTCCCAGAGTAATCTCTGTAGTTTCTCTCGGTTTCTCGGGAACTTCTCTGTAGTTTTCAGAAGTTATTTTTGGCTTCTTCAACCTGTTGAGCAATTGGACATGTGAAATGAGGTGAGTCACTTTTTGCTTTGATTCAATTTTAATTTAACATATATTTATAATCTATTAACGTAAAGAGATTTAAATATTTTTTATTTATTTTTTATTTTAAGTTTCATAAGTAAAAGTTGATTTGAGAGATAATAATTAATATCATTATTATCAATTAAAAAAATATATATTTTTTCCATTTTTAAAGTCAATCCAAAATAATAATTGTTACATTTTTTTTTTACTCTTTTCAATATGAGCACTCTACCACCTATTCCAAAAACTCAACCTAACAAGTGGAGGCCCCCTAAAATCACCCTAGAGATCCTTTACGATTATATGGAATCAGTTGAAAAAAGGAGAGAAGAGAGAGATGCCAAAATCCAAATAGAGTTAGAATCATTAGAAAAAAGGAGTGAAGAAAGAGACATACAACTCCAAATAGAGCTAGAGGCGATGATTGATAAAAAAAAAAAATTAAAGATACCATTCAAACTCAAATAGAGGATAGATTCTTAGGGTTCAAGAGTGAATTGTAGACAATGAAGAATAGAATTCAAGAAATGGAAAAACATAAATAATCAACCCAAGAAGGAGGGGTTGAAGAAAATCACAACTTGAGAGATAGGATTAAAGAACTAAAAGAAAAACTAACCAACAATTTGACCCTCAGTAATATGAAAAACAAATTGGATATCAAACCCATCAAAGAGGAAATGAATAAGCTAATCGAACTGGACCATGAGCGTAACAAAAGAGCCTTGAACCTCATAATTTTTGGTATAAAAGAACAACAAGAGGAGGATACACTAGCAATAGTAAAAGAAGAATTAAATAATAAATCACAAATTGATACAACGTACCTCATAGAAGCAAAGAGGCTAGGAAAAATAATTGATCACAAAGATAGGTTGATCTATGTCAAAGTTAGTTGTAATGTCCATAAATATAACATACTTAGTAAATCTTCGAGCTTAAAAGGGTCATGAATATTTATAAATGAAGATCTCATTCCCGAAGACCAAGCTGAATTAAGGAAGGAAGTTCAAAAGGTAAAAGAAGCCAGGAAAGAAGGAAAATGGGCAATAATTAGAAATTGAAAAGCTATTGTTAGGGATAGAGACTAGAAGGATAATAATAAATAAAAATTTGGGACACTCGGGATCCTTTTTTGGAACTGTCGTGGTTTTCCATGGCGCAAAGGTCCTATGATAAGTTGGATCCCGAGTGATATTAATATTATATGTCTAGTTGAAACTTGGGAGCATGAGGAGTCTAAGGTCCCTAACATAGAATGATTTGTCTTGTGGTCAGCATGGAACAAAAAATACCACCGTAGAGGGATAGGATGCATAGCTTGTTATATTAGAAAGAACATTTCTCCTCACATTCAAATTCATAAGATTGACCCTCTCAATCAATACATTTGGATAGAAATTTCATACACCAATGCTAAGAAGATGTATATAGCAATTTGTTATTTTGCACCTATTAATTCTACTTTTTATAAGAAAAATAATCTAGATAACAATTGTCCCTATAATAATTTAGAACAAGATATTTATAGTTTGAAAAATGAAGGTAATATCCTCCCGCTAGGAGGCTTTAATGCTAGGACTGCAACTAAACAAGCTACTCTTTTAAGTATTGATTCCAACCATAATCCTTTATGGCTAGATGAGGACCTTGTTTTATCTAATAGCTACAAAAGAAGCTTTGAAGACCTAATTGAGAATTTGTTTGGTACTGAGTTGATCAAGCTCTACAACTCTCAAGACCTAATAATTTGCAATGGAGTAATGAAGTGGCCAAACTCCAACCAAATGACTTGTATTCATGGGCTAGGTAGTAGTGTTGTAGATTATGTGATATCTGATATCCTCGTTTCCAACTAGTTAACAACTTTTCACCTTTTAAATGACCATGAGTCTGACTCTGATCATAAACCTTTAACCCTAACTCTAAACTTTTCCATGCATAGGAGCACCATTGAAGAGAATTCTGATAATCAAAGGAATTTGCGCTTTGACAAAAGTAAGGTTGGCATTTTCTTAAAGGATTTAAATAGTAAATTAAATCTCCTAACTTATAAGGACAACATTGAAGAACTCTATCGTAAATTTACAACTACCCTTCCCACTTCTATTAACAAGTTCTCTTTTTGAGGTGTCCTATAAAAAGAATAATAGAACGATCAATGCTTGGTATGATAAAGAATGTAAAATTGCTAGGAAAGCCATTAGGGATGCTTCTAATGAGTCCTTAAAACTCGATAAGATCAATACGTACAAAGCCCTAATTAAAAGGAAAAAAAGGTATTATATCAATAAAAGGCAAGAGAAACTTTCACAAATATATAAGCTAGATCTTAAGAAGTTATGGAGCCAAATTCTAAACCACAATACTAAAGAAAATAATAGGATTCCCTTAAGGGACTGGAATTCCTACCTTAAAAGTATTTACGAGTTCCCTAATGCCATGGACACCATTCCTATTATCCCTATAAATGAAGAAGTTTTTTCTTTAGATGACATAGAGTTCGGGGTTAAGTGGCTTGCAAATGGGAAAGCTAAGGACATTGAAGGCTACCAAGCTAAAAAAATTTAAAATCGGAGGGCCAATCCTGATCCCTCACCTACACAAGATCTTCAATTTAGCAGTCAATAAGGGCTTCCCTAAACCCTGGACACAAAGCCTCATTGTTCCTATTTTTAAAAATGGGGATAGAAACATTCCCTCTAATTATAGGACCATTATGATTAGCCCGATTTTAGCCAAGATTTATGGAATTATTTTGGAAAAGAAGATTAGCCTTTGGCTAGAAAGTCACGGTAAAAGAGCTAAAGGCCAGGCTGGGTTTAGAAGATATCATTCAACTGTGGACCATCTTGTTACCTTTAGGATCATTGCAGAGGAGTTCCATAATTCTAAAACCAATCTTTTTTGTTGTTTTGTTGGCTATAGAAAAGATTTTGACATGGTTCCTAGGAAAAACCTTTGGAATAGGCTGGAAGAGATAAAAGTGCCTCTCGAGTTGAGGGCTGCTACAATAAGGATGTATGAGAACGTTATTGCTAAGTTTAAAAACATTAAGGGCTAGTCAAAAGAGATTAACTGCAATATCAGAGTCAAACAAGGTTGTCCCTTGTCCCCTACCCTTTTTGGCATATACATTGACAAGTTAGAGCATTGCTTGGAAAAAGCAGGTTGTGTTGTCCCTACTCTCACTGGTATAGTCATCGATCTTCTTCTTTATGCCGATGATATCGTTCTTATAGCAAGGAGTCCCCATGATCTTGAAAACCAACTAAGAATCCTCAAGGATTTTTGCTCCAATATGGGTATGACTATTAATACTGATAAGACTAAGGTCATGATTATTAAATCCAATAAGATCCCTTATGATACCTTCGTATATGAAAACAACAACTTGGAAGAAGTGACTTCATACAAATATCTTGGAATTGATATTCACCACAAGCTCAATTGGAATTATGGCATTGAGAAAAGGATTATTGGGGGATGGAAAGCTTATTATGGGCTTGAAAACAATTGTAAATCAGTTGATCTTTGGAGTTGGGATAAGAAGAAACTCCTCTTTGAGACTCTTGGTACACATGTTATTCTTTATGGATGTGAAGTCTAGGGCTGTAGTATCTCTCGTGAATCCTGGAGAAAGATAGAGCAAATACAAAAGAATTTTATAACCTATAATCTTAAAATTAAAGGAAATACGCCCTATCCCATCCTCCTCTTAGAAACAAGCCTCTCCCCCATTGAGAGCATGGCTATGACTAGATACCTAATGTATAAGAACAAGTTAAACAACATGGAATACAAGAGGCTTCCTAAAATTGTTTCAAAATCGAGTCATAACCACCATCGACTCAAGCAAGGATGGCATAAAGATGTCTGGTCTTGGCTAAACTGTTGGGGAATCATGGAAGACACGATTTTGCGGAATAAAGATACTATTGAAAAAAACTTCAAATCAAAATTTAAGGAGAAAATGTGGTGTTATAAAGAGTTAAAGGAAAAAAGAAAATTAACGTATTATAAGGATTCAATCAACCCTAATTTAGAAGATCAAAGTTATCTATTTGTTTTTCCAAGTGTAAAGAAAAAAATAAGCATTGCTAAGATAAGAACAAATTTTCACGAGCTCCATAGTGAAATTGTGCGTTGGTCAATTCATAAAACGCCATGGGATAAAAGAGTGTATCGCCTTTGTGACACTAACAAGGTTGAAGATGAAAAGCACTTTCTCTTATATTGTACAACCTATACCCATATTAGATCTCATTTTCAAAATATTTGTCACACTACCAACCTTCCTAACCTCTTAACTCAACAAAAGTATGGTGATCTTGTAAAGCTTCTCTTAATGTTTTTCGAGCACATAAACAAAATTCTAAAGAATCGCAAGTAATCACTTACCCTCTTAAGGTCCGATAGGCCAATTCGGTCTTAGTGGACATTAATCATCATCATAGTGTATACATTTTATTTTTAATTTTAATTTTGTATAAAATTTTATATTTCAGTTTTTTCAGTTTTTTTATTTACTTTTTAAAAATTTATGTTCGTAAGTTTTTTTTTAAGTATTTTTTTAATTAAAAAAAATATATTAAATTTTGTATTTTAAGTCTTTTCCTTCAAAATATATATATATATATATATATATATATTACCTTTTTAATTTAATTTTTAATTTGTTCGGTTAACCTTTTTAAAATTTTCCAATTTTTTTCTTAGTCTATATATCTTTTTCCTTAGTTGTTATATATATTTTTAATTTTTTTGAGTTTTTTTCCTTTAATTTTTTTATTAGTTTTTCTTTATTTAATTTTTTTATAAATTTGTTTTTAACTCTTTTTTTATTTTTTTAATTTTAATTATTTTTTAGTTTTTTTAGTTTTGAACTTTTCCAAAAAAAATAAAATCGAGTTATAGTTTTTGTTTTTAAAATTGGTATTTTTTTTTTCATATTTTTAAAAACCAGCTCACAGAGTTTTTTTTTTTCTAATTTATTTATTTTTTAATGTAAATTTAAAAAATAAAAAAATAAAAAAATGGAGAAATGATTTAAGAGTTGATTTTGAGTTGTTTATCGACGATGGTACCAGTTGTCAAGGCCACGGTTTCAATTAAGTTATAATCTTAACTCCAAAAAAAACCTGGTGCTACTAGTAGCATCATTTTTTAATTCGAGGGTCAATTTTAAAGTCTTTGTCCACAATGACATCAATTGTCAACGGAATGAGTCTGAATTTTAACCATTGTTAAAAAAAAAGGTGCTACCGGTAGCACCACATTTTGATTTAGGGGTAAAAATAGTCAGTCTAAAAAAATGATAACTTTAGAGAGTTCTCACTAAGTTGGTAACATTGTTAAGCACTCTTATTTATCTTGGAGAGTGGGTTTTTCATCAATCACTGAGGTTTTCCCACTATAAATGTATAGTGTACTTGATTGGGATGTTTTTTAAATCTGAAATGAATGAGACTGATTCTTATTATTGTGTTATGTTAATGTTAAACTCCAATAATAAAACAATATATTTTATGAATGTTAGATTTCGATATTTGAAGAGTGGTGTCGTGACTAAATCTAAAAATTCATGATAATGTCTCCATTAAGAGGACTGAGACCATAGCCTTATAATTTATTATCATGCACCACACCCATGGTTGTGGAATTTCCAAGGATGTACTTTGCATTGTTGCTAAGGACCATTCCCTTTCTTCACCTAGCATTTGAGTTGTCAAGGACACCTATAGTTTTTCTATCATATGGATGGTACTAACACACAACTCTTGGTTTTGCATTTGAAAATTCCATCTTGCCAGAGGAGAATGAATTATCAAAACCATCCACCTCTTAGGAAGAAAAGGTCGAAACACACGTAAAATACGACATAGCCTTCTACATTATTTCTTCTTTCCTCGAGGAACACCAACTTTGATTTTGTCCATATAGGGAAAAATTGGCATGGATGTTCCTCCCTTTTGTAGTACTAGCAACAAAATTGCATGTGTTTTGACAATGTTGTTCGACATCATGCAAACCATATCTATTGATATGTATATATATCGATTGATATATATCTATATCAATTGATGACATAGTATCGATCAACATAGCCATCATTATTGATCAAAAATTACAAATTATGATCAATATAACTGATGACATATCGATTGATATAAGGTGAGCACCATGTTGATTGATATTGCTAGGCATTCAAAGCTACTTAATTGTAAAATACAAACCCCGGGTAATCAAGTCTGTTTTAATTGGAAATGTTGGTTGATATCATTGATAGAATAATGATCGATATTAGTGATGAAATATCAATCAATACAAAGTAAGCACCGTTTTGGTTGATATTAACATATGTTTACAACTACATACTTGTAAAATACAAACTGCAAGTAGTCGAGTGTGTTTTAATTGGAAATGTCAAAATAATATGGTATCACGTTATCGGTCCATATCATCAAGTGTGCACAACTGCATAGTTAGAAAACACAAAGACAAGGAGTCAAGTGCATGTCAATATTGAATGGCATATCAGTGTGAAGATTGAAGACAAGAAATATTATTATAAATATTAATTGATAGTCAATGATATATTGATCCTCATTACTTATATCAGTCGTTATGCGATAAACCATGACCAGATACAAGTGTCACACTGAGATCCTCAAGGGTTATCTCAATTGGTAGATGCTCTTATGTGAATTTTCACCAAGGTCTTGGGATCAAATATAATTCAGTCGATTGGGTTTACCATCTGGTTATAGTTGGACTTTGTTGAAGGTTTAATGAAATATGATGGTGCATTCTTATTGATGCGCGGCATTCTACTTTGGATCTAATTTCTAGAATGTCTTGTTGATTTATGTTGTCAAAGCTTGCTTCATGAGGGAAAAGGAATGGTTTATCAATCACATGGAAGTAAATTAGGTGTGAAAGTTCCTCTCTCCTTAGTTTCTTTGGTATTTGGTTAATGGAGTAATCTGATTTGCATCTAGTGTCTTTATGAGTTGTTGCATTAGTTTTATTCTTTTAGCAAAATTTCACTTTTGAACCTAGCTTGAAGGTGGATCTCTTAGAGGCCCCTTCCTTCATAATTTTTTGTAGCAATTTCCACGCATTTAGGAACTATTGTAGCGTGCCTTTGGCATCTCATTTGTCTCATAAAAAAAAATTAAAATGACCCACTAAGTTTTCCCATTTGACCAATATTGAATCTAAACACTTGCCCTCCCTTTCAACCACCCTAAAAATTTAAAATTTTCATCTTTTAAATTTTGTTTTGTAAATCTATAATTTATAGCCATAAAATCTCATTAAAAAGTAGATTTACTCTAACTCCTGGATCCCTTTCCATTCCTTATACCTTGCTGGACTTATTTTTATTTAGGGAAGCCCCCCTTGTGTCAAATGATAGCTAGCCCAAATAGAGTGAAAGCAATACCGGAGTGACAATGGATAGTCTTTCCAAGTTTCCCTTGGAGTCTCACTTGATGATTTTGTGTAACATCCCCATTTTTAATCCTCAGTTTAGCGATGTACAATCACTACAAGGAAAACACCTTGTAGCGAAGGTTTTTGCGAAGGTTTTTAGTGCTACAAGATTTGGAAAAAATTTCAAAAAAACCTTCACTATTCCAAGCAAAGGTTTTAGTGGAGGTTTTAATGGATGTTCTATATAACTAAAACAATTTGGGCAGGCAAAGGTTGTAGCGAAGGTTTTTTTTGTCAGTGCTTGTATTGGTAAACAAACACACTGGTGCTTTTTTAAGTAACATGCACCAGTGCTTTTTTAAGTAACACGCACCAGTGCATTTTTAAGCAACATGCATCGATGTGTTCTTAAATACACTGATGTGCACACATGATCACAAAGCATCGATGCTCTTAAAATTATTACACATCGGTACCATATGTTATGTTATATGAAACAATGATGCTTTTATTGTTATTGTACGCACTAGTATGTGTTGTTTTTTATGCAACAATGATGCTTGTATAAATATTATACATTGGTGCTCTTATAGTTAGTCGCACCGGTGCCTATACTACTACGTGCACGGAAGGATGGTGAAATTTCCAATAATTGAGGTGAGATGTTGACGCCATTTGTTGTTACTAAGCACCGGTGTGTGTATTATATTTAAAGCACTACTGGGTATATTATGTTTAAAGCACATGGTCGTATATTATGTAAAGCACCGATGCGACTAATTGTAGAACCTCCACTCCACTCTCAAAGAAACTCCACCTCCACTCTCAAAATTCTTTGTCTTCAATGTGATAATTGAAATGACTCAATATGACCAAAGGTAAGACTCTTTTTAAGGCTGATACAGAGCAGTGCCAGACAACAACCAAAGTTAAATCTTTCCAATAAAAAGTAACCTAATAAAGGCACTATTACCATCTATTTTTGTAAGAAGAAACAATCTCAAGACTCTGAGAGTTTGAAAAGAAAAAAAGCACAATAACCTTCCACGTAACAAGGGCCTTTCCTTCAAGCAAACTACAAACCAATAAAAGAATGAGAGTCTACAAAATTGAATTTGTTATATCACATTAAGACCTCTAGGGAGCAAGGACAAGATAACCAGAACATATTTACCTATATTATTAGAGTGAGATAGACTTATGATTGAACCCTTTAGCAAGGAAAGTTGAGTAAATACCCTTGTATTAAGAAAAGGACACAGATAGAAAGAATACCCTATGAAGAAGAAAGTAAATCGCTACCTAAAGAAAGGAAATAAACACAAGAACCTTTGAACCATTTAGTTTTGTGATAATATGATATAGGGCATAATGACGATTACACCAAAACCCACTAGAAAAACAAATTAAATAATTCTTTGCCATATAGAGAAAATATTATTGGGGTATTGAAAGAAAAACCAAGTTTGAAATCCATTACGAATCGATAGGTTGAAGGTATTCACCAATTCAGACTACTGGACCATTTCTTGAGACAAAGAAAAACTGGACCATTTCTTGATAAAAAGCAAAGGAAACTAGGCTTATTTCATATTCAATATCCAAACCATAACTCATACCCTTTTCTTCTAGCCACATCAAGAATTTGAAACTCAAATTTGAACTAATTACTCTATCTCAAAAAAATCCAAACCCAAAACAATAAAAATAAAAATAAACAAGCAAAATATACTAAGCTTTGGGTATAGCAATTTTTTTTAATATGCACCTGCATCTACAAATAAACTCAAAATGAAGCGAATCTATGAACTATTTAAAGCCAAATCAACCACAAGTTACACCAAGGCCCACTGGGAAAACAAGCTAAATAAGTCTTTGCCACATGCATAAAATATTAGTAGGATATTACAAACAAAGTTGCTGGTGAAATCCATTCCAAGCTGGTGGGTGGAAGGCATTGACAAATTCAAGTGACAATTGACCATTTTCAAGGAAGAAACAAAAGAAACCAAACTTCTTTTATATTCAAAAGCCAAAACACACATTTGTGTCATGGAACGTGAGAAGCTTACCTCAACTTGAGCTAAAAGCAATCATAGAACAACAAAAGAAAATAACTAAGCAAATGTATCCACATCCAATACCGATGAAATGGGTTTCACAAAAAAAACATGCAAGCCAAACTAAGCCACAAACCTTGCTCAAAGCCCATAATCACTATTGAATCTTGCAGCCACAAAGCATTACAAGTGTTAGTCCTTCTTCCAAATTCAAAAGCCAAACTACCAACTCACTTCATGCTTTCTAGATCAAGAAAAGAGTTGATCCCAACCAATGTTTTTTTTTTCCAAACCACATAAATCATAACTTATCAAACCATTTGGAGATCAAACCATATTTGTAAAAAAAATATATCATTTATCTTAGGTGATAACCGATTGATTTCTCAACATTCTATTCATGTCATATGTGCATCAATGAAAATAATTAACAAAAAAAATATTATGAAAGAATATTTAGAGAAAAAAAACAAACTCTCATATCAATTAAAGGGAACTTACAACAAAAAAATGGCAATGGAAAATATCTTTAAAAATACATGGAAAAAATTATATACACTAATATACAACATGATATACCACCTCCATGTTGAAAGAAGTGAAAAAATGATAGAAGTAAATTATTAAAAACATTTTATTTTTCTATATAAATTTACATGACTTCAATTGAAAATTCATGGTTTTCCCAAGAGTAGTTACTAGTAGCTAATCATCTATATGTAGTGAATATACTCAAAAAATTGGGATGCATAATCATTTATTTGGCGAAAATATTAAGAAAATATATTATATGTTCATGGAAAATGTTTATATTTAGGCAAAGAAAATAAGTGTATGCATAACTGTAATAATAAATTAGGCTACATTTTTTTCATTTTTAATGAAAAAAATGAAAAAATTTAGCCTAAATTTCTTCCAAAAGATTGAAATTGATCCAAATTGGCGAAATTTCGCTTAAAAAAAAACATTGATCACAACTTCAGCTAAAACCAATCACAGGGGAACAATTGTAGACAACTAGTGACGTCAATCCTTCTCCAACTTAGCGAAATTTATCCATAGAAGCAATTTCGCGATTAGTCATTGTCTCAAAGAACAAAAGATTGAATGCAAGTAAGGTTATACCTCTCGAATGGAAAGAGGGGGAGACAAGCAAGTTAACTTGCTCGTTATCCCCAAGCGTTGTGTGTTATCAAATACAGTTGTGATGTATCCAACCTTTGATTTGTGTTAGCCCTAAGCTTTGCCCTTAAGCGGTCTATGAAGCATTTGCTCTGTATGAAAAAAGAGACATTGGTTCATAGTGTTCAAAGAAGGAGGAGAGCACGGAAAAAATAAATCCATGAAACCCAATGTAGCATTACGAACCCAACGCACGCCATGATCTATCCAACCTCTACTTTATCTTAGCCTCGAACTAATAATTTTGCTATATTAGCTTACATTTTGTGAGGATCGTTTTGCTATATAATTTGTCAGGATATTTTTACCATATTAGATTATACTTTGTCAATGACGTTGGATAGTAGAAAGTCAAGTTCCCAGGGTTTACCAAGCGTATGAAATAGATGAGTGGATGTCATGTTGGATTACTGAGAGGAGGGGGGAGGGGTGAATCAGTAATGAGCAATTATACCAATTATTGATCCTTTAAACCACAATGTCTATTCTTTTACTTATTCAACCATGTTCATTTGTTCATCACCAATATCCTACTGTATCATAAGCATTAACATTCATCAATGCATAATAAACAATAACAAACACATCCACACAATGCATAGTACACCAATATTTACGTGGAAACCCAATGCGGGAGAAAACCACGTAATGCTTTTCTTGTATGTTAAGAATTACAATCAAGGAAACACCAACTTACAATTATCAAGCTACAACTGGAAGGAGGCTTCGACCCCCTAGTTTCTCAGGCTACAACCTGAGTGAAGCTCCAACTCCTCAATTCTTTGGCTACAACCAGAAGGAGGCTACAACCCCCTATGTTCTCCGGCTATAATCGGAAGGTGGCTACAACCACCTATCCTTGCCCCGTCCAACCGCCCTGAAATATAAGTAGAATCATGGAACCACTGTCACACTATCACTGTGAGATATACTGTTGTAAACTTGTACCAATCTGTGCCACTGTCATGTACCTGTGCCTTACATATACCAACAAAACTAAATACACCAACAACATTTATCAATACTCTCCTCAATATATAAGATCTGATAACATAGATATCATATCCAAAATCACAAGAATACCACTCAAACCATGTGCCAACAATGCACATCAATCATGTACATCAACCATGTACATCAACACCATATAAAGATAACCAACAACATGTA
>ML781770.1:1209139-1220259 GCA_009831015.1 Picea engelmannii
CTTCTTGTTGCAACCACTTTATTATTTAAATAATTTCTCTTTGCAACCACTTTGACTACTTTATTATTTAAATAATGTATCTTTACTCACAACTTCTTGTTGCAACTAACTTTTCTATAATTAGTCAATTCATAACTTCTTTGCCCTTAACTAACTTCTTGTTGCAACCACTTTATTATTTAATTTATTTCTTGGTCAACCACTTTGACTATTCAATCTTATCATCACAACTACTTTAGCATAATTACCAAACTCACAACTTCTTGTTGCAACTAATTTATTTTTAATTATTTTCTTAATGCAACGGCTATACTCATGATTAACTCCTAGTTACCATAAATTTGACTAGTACACTTCTTCTAGAAGATTCTAGAATAATTGACTTCTTTGACCTTCTAGGGGCTTCTAGATAACTCATGAGGGTTCTCCAATTTCATATGGCCATAACTCTCTAACCGTGAGGAGTTATGTGACGTTCCACATATCATCATAAATGACATGACATATACTATCCATCTAGAATAGTCTTACCTGTAAATTCACTGATCTTCATGCCTTTATACCTCAAACAGACTCGGGTCTCTTACCCATGCCTTTCTGCTACCAGAATTCGTTATCGGACTTCTCCAAGGGTTGACATCAATCACTAAGGGTTGACATAAATCTACAATATCACTCTCCAAGGGTTGAAATCAATGACAACCAACAGTCCAGACCAACTTTCCATCAACCTAAGCCAACTATATGACATGTCAGACATAGAGATGATTGGTTCTGATGAGTTTGAATCTAGATGTGGAAAAAATAAAATTGGTTTTGAGACAACCATGAAAGATCTTAGTTCATATAAATGAATCTGATTAGTTGGAATAATCTTTTATGAAAATAATTCATTTTGATATCAATGAATTAGCGATAGTTGAGGAATAAGCTTTGATAAAAACACACCATTCTAATATCAATGAATCATGTAGCAGTTTTTGTACTTTGAAGGGTTGAATTCTTTTTTGGGAATGATGTGGCATCCTTGATGTCATTAAGGGTTGTTCTCACAAGTAGAGGAAGGTAAGATCACATTTCAGATTAAATCCAAAATCATATCATTTGTGAGTGTTCTACAATGATATGGATTCATTTACTTATGAATTTATTAAGCACATTACACAATTAAAAAATAAATGAAATGGTATAAATAAGACCTAAAAGGAGGAAAATTTACACGCAACTCATGTGATGTCAGAGTTATCATTTATTCCCAAGCAGTCAGATCAATTTCCCCGTGGTTTTTATGATTAGAATCTCTATTATGTACGATAGATCTAAATAAAAACACTTACAATATATCCAAGAAAATATAGAATGCTTCACTCTTTATTAATATCAAACCCTTAAGGTAGGGAAACACCTTACAATTAATCATTTTAAGGAAGGGATCCACTCTCGTTCACTTGCCTCTTCGAGGGGGAACCTCCTAATGAGCTATGCTCCAAATACAATACTCAACAACCATTCCTATTACATTGCTTACACCTCTTTATATAATACTACCTACCACCTAAGAACATTCTAGAGAAGGAACCTTCTAGTAATCCTTCTCACATTTATTGTGTTCAAACTAGGCCTTATTACCAAAAATGGCCTCCATGCATAAAAATACATACTAACCTCTATTATTATTCCCCTTGGGTACCCCATATTATACCCCTATCTTTTTTTTTTTAAAGTAAAAAAGGGAAGATCCTATTGTATTAGTTGTGTTGTCTTACAAAAACCTTTGGAACACCAGCTGTCCCACCAAAAAATGGAAACCGAGACAGTTGTCTTCCTATGTTGTATGTTTCAAAAAATTGTCGGCCAAATGTCCTGCCCGAAGGAAACCAGGAGATATGACAGCCTTTAGTCTGAGCATGTCTCTTTAACTTAATCCTAACAACATATTGATCTAGAGCATTGGTTCGAAGCAAAACAATTTCTCTAACTGGAATCAATAACAATGTAATTACCTGGTGGGATCAACATCCCCGTCATTCGTTCCAGCTTTGGCTTGTAGCACGAAGGGTTGAGCACATGTTGGGCACTGTCGCCCTGGTGATGTGTCGGAGTATGCGGTGAACAACATGTCTAGGCATTGATGAATTTGGAGGCCACGGTGGAATTGGTCTTCCACCAGGCTTCGTGTTTCAAAAACCAACTCCAAGTTATCCGGGTGGAGGAGTGGCGCAGGGACCTTGCCATCCTCCCTCTCCCAAAAATCCTTCATCTTGCTTGCCTCATATGGGTCCTTCTATCCGCTTTGAGCTTATTGGTGAGCCACTTCCATGGAGAATTCACCTACTGTTGAAGTCGCTGTCGGATCCCCTTCGCCCGGGAGTTCTTCCTCAACATAGCAAATGGGGAATTCCGTCGCCTGACCATCATTCTTATCAGTGTGTTGTGTTCCTGTGGCTCGTTGAGTATCTTCACCGGGAAAGCAGGTGGGCAGATCCCAATTGTCAGGAACGGTTAAGAGGAGGTGCTCTGGAGGATTTTGGACTGGTTCTGTCGGGTAGACCTCCTCCACATATGCCATGGGAGGTGTTCGAGCTCTTCTGTGTGTTTGGGCTCTCCGTGTCCTAGCTATGGACAACGCTCGTTCAAAATTCTGTTGCCTCTTTCGGCGAGCAGCTAAAGCATACCAAGCTACACCTCTACGAGTTCAGCCTCTTTCCCTTGGCATGAGGAAGAGCAAAGTTATGACCAGAATATCAATCTGGTGGCCAGTTGTGCATCTGCGCTCAAAAAACTCAGACTTCGGCTTACCGGATTCAGAATGCATCTTCTCCCGTCCCGGATCGCTGATAAACTTGGGGTTCATTGTGACATGCTTGGCCATAATGGCTATGCTCCTAGTGCTCTGTGCGCTCGTCCTCCTCACTCACGCGAGAGGCCTCTTCCCATGGGCCTGACTGCTCAACCTTACCCCCATCTTAATGGTGAGAAGATGGGAGCTGGTGGGCTGTGTTTAAGGCCCTGCTAGGCTCTCCACCACGTGTCCATTCTCCTCTACCTGGCACCACATCCGGGTTTTATACCCCTATGTACACTACAATCTCTTTGAATTATTCCATCCTTAGCATCTTCCATCTCCCACTTTCCAATAAAGAGATTGTTGATCTATTTTCTTGTTAGGGACAAGAGTCAACTTCCTAGGGTATTCTTGAAGGACTAATCAATATCCCCCCCTTTGTTTTTATAGAGGTGGTACTCCTCTTTCTCACTCAAATATTCAATATACCTACTTAAAGAAAAGATTCATCCATTCATAACATCAACACTTGTGAGTGGACTAGGTGGTAAAATAACTAAACGAATAATAAATGAATTATAATAGAAAGATAATAATCTCACATGCAATAACAAAACAACTACATCCATTATTTCAGTTATTGAGATTTTTTTTTTGAAGCAGGACTCATAGACAGAACGTAAGACTGATGGCCTAGAAATCAAAGAGCTTTAAATGATTTCATTCATTTAGAATCATAAGATGCATATGAGAAACACACACGAGATCTCATTGCTTTATAAAAATCATGAAACCACATATGCTATGAACTCTTGGAATACCTCTCTACGAGAGAGTAAAAAATAATTACTCACAGATGTTCAAGTTCGAATAAAGTGTTTTCCTATCGCAAAAGACAATGTTCCTGATACTTAAACGATTAAAGGAAATGCATTCGTCCAAATGGACTAGGATGGGGCTCAGGTGGATGAAATAAAATAGTATTAAGAGCTTGGAAGACAAAGAAAAATTTAGTCAGGGATCGGATTTAGAAATGAAAAACACACTTAATAAAGCTAGATGGTCAAAGACCAGGACAAAAAGAGGGGAAATGCTTCAAAGGAAAATACACTGACAAAATAACAGAGGAATGATAGATGGATGGATGTTGTTAGAATATTAAAGAATACTGAGAGGTGGGGGTGAATCAATATAGAGTTATTTCAACAATTTTAACCTTCAAGCACTACATAAAAATCAACCATTAATCATGTTATTCATCATCACATAAAATCATACACATTGCACACAAATTTTTTCGTGGAAACCCAACTAGGAGAAAACCACGTAAACTTTTCTTAAGTAGTTTCAAGATTTTACAAGCACCAGCTTGAAGGAAGAACCCACTCCCTGATTTTCTCGGCACCTACTGGAAGGAGACTCCAATCCCCTTGGAATATTTTAAATGATGATACAGGATCAAATCAACCTTCAAATACAATCCCAAAATCACTTCTTAAATCTGCATATAAAACTGCTCAGAACTGTACCTCAAATCTGCAAACTTGTAAGATTCACCATGAGCTCAATTTTTCGTTTCTGATTTTGAAACTTGGAACTCAAATATTAAAAATTCCAAGATTACCTTCAAAGAAAACCCTAGAACAAACCATCACAAAAATTCATCTTCCCTTGAAATTTCACCCTTCTTCACTTCATCTTCCCTTGGAAATTTTCTCCTCTTCCTTGGGTAGGTCGAATTGGTGTGTTCCAAATGATAAATGAGTCTCCTCTTTTTTATATGATTCTTCTCCACATGAGGGGGTGTGACCAAGGGTCACACCTCTTCCTTAAGGATGGTCAACTTTAGGGGCTTCTTTACTTTACTTTAGGGGCTTGTTCTCTTGGATTTAGGGGCTTCTTCACTTGGATTTAAGAGCTTCTTCTCTTGTATTTAGGCACATATTCACTTGAATCTTCTTCTCTTGGTTTTTGGGGCTTCTTCACTTGAATTTAGGGGCTTCTTCACTTGGTTTTAGGGATTCTTCAAGGCTCCATTTGTGTACAACTCAAAGTGGGCATATGGAAACAACCACGTGTAATCTCATCCTGTGAGGGCCATTCTTAAAATATATGTCATAAGGGGACCACTTTGGAGTTATATACACTTATGTCAAGGCTCCTTCAAGGCTTCTTCAAGTGGACACATCATCATCACTCATTGGAGATTTTGGGCTTTGATTTAGGGATTCTTCTAAGTTTGACATCAATGAAAATCAATTTTCCAATAGATCTCTCTCTCTCTCTCTCTCTCTCTCTCTCTCACACACACACACACACACACACACACACACTCATAGATGCTTTCGACGTCGGGTTCTTCATGTATTTATACCTAGGCTTCAAAACTTCTTGGAATACCTACTTCTTGGTAGTTATTCTAGGTTAACTATTTGTGCCAACGATTTATCGAGCCATTCTTCAATGTATTCCTTCATTGGTAGGATGGTGATATATTGTTTAACCTTGAGTGAGAATAATTATTCCTTAATTTATTCACGTTCGGAATGCAACTTTTCGACTGATGCCATGTGGTCTTCATTTTTATTTACAAAGACAATAACCCATTGCTTAATTTCATCCTCCAGAAATTCAGTGAGGTTATCGAACTGGCTTTCCCATGAAGCTTTAATCACACCCAACTCTGTGTTTAGTTGTTCTTTAGTTAGAACCATAAAATCTCTTATAAGTTGTGGGCCTTCAAGGTCTTTAACGATTTCCAATGCCTTAAAGATTGCACTACTTATTTTTTCATTTATCCTTGTACAATTGATGATTACATTTCATAACATTTGTATCGTTTCCAACCAACCTGCTTTTAATTGTTTTATTCTACGGTTTGAAGGTAAATTTTGTTGGTTTCTATGATAATCACTTAAGCTAGAAACCCGTGCAATAAAGGTACTTGAAGCATTTTTATGAAAAGCTTCATCATGTTCCAATTCATTTTTCAAATATTCCACGAAATTGGCGATCCTTTGTGACAAATTCCTTAGACTTGAGCTAACTTCCCATGCTTGTGAAATAATATTGAGTCGCTTATTAATATTTTCTGTGACGTAGAATCTAACTCCACTCAGGAATTTGATAAATTTTCTCACCTTTGTTGATGTCCCAGGTGTACTTGGTGACATTTGATCTAGGGAAATAATATATAGTGGTTTTGCAAACAATGGTTTGCGACTCAATGCATATTCAAGTTCATTTATTCCTATTTTCAACTTGATATTTTCCAAATCCTTATCTAAAATGGAATGGGCAAGAGCATCTATGGTAGTGATGTGCAATTTTAGGAGATCTGAGGGTCAAACTCCCGAGAAGTCAACCTTTAAATTCCACTTTTAAGTTACTTTCTTATTTTTCACTTAGAATTTTTCTATTTGAAATTTTTTCTCTTCCGATTTGATGAGGGGGACCCAGACACCTTCTCTACCCACCTCCAACAAATGCTCCCTTTCGAGACCCGATTCTGCTTACTTGATTCTAAACCTACCAAGTATAAATGCCTTTCATCCACCATTTGGGATGCAACGCTCATGTCCTAACCTCACTCCATGCAATTCACTTCCACCTCCCTAGAGAAAAAACCCTTCCCTATGGTATAGCGAGGAATGTAAGGCCCTCCACCACCATATTCAACATGCATTTACCTATGCTCACCCCTCCTATTCCAACCTCAAAACTTGTCATCGTCGTCTCCTTCATCACAAGAAATGCATCTTTGTCTCTCAAAGAAGACATGCCTTATCTAATTTCCTCACTCACTCTCCTAAAAATGTCTGGCGTACCATCCTCCCATGACGCTCCCCCCTTTCATCCAATCTGGACCCATGATCCATGTTTTCCCATGTATCCACTCTCTATGATATTCCTGGGAAGCCCTATATTTCGGTTACCCCTCTGCCCTCGTCATGTTTCTTATTCTTAGATATGGACGTCAAAGAGGCCATTTGGGTGATAAACAATAGCAAATCAACAGACAAGGAAGGTTTCCAGGAAGAGTTCTTTAATCACGGGCTTCATGGTCTAGCTTCTTACTTTGTTGATCTCTTCAACCATGTGGTGTGTACATGTTTTCCTTCGACATGGTCACATCACATCATTCACCCGATACACAAATCAGGCCCCAACTTGGATCCCAACAATTCAGGACGATCATTGTGGGCCATACATTCTGAAAGCTCTATGCTATGGTTATCCATATGAAGCTCTATAGTGATCTTGAGCGTAGACACCTCATAGCTAGGGGAAAGGTAGGATTCAGACCCACTCATCAGACCATTGATACCATCTTTTCTCTCTGGGCCATCATTGAAGAGGTATGACATCGATCTTTAAAAGTCTACTATTGCTTTGTATATTTTTGAAAGGCTTTCAACTCTATCCGAGAGATGTAAGTTTTAAGCCTATGAAGTAAAGCAATGCATACAGATTCTTAAGCAAAAAAAAATTTAATCAATGGATCATATACATAGTACATAATGATTTATGTTGGAAACCCTTAACTAGGAGAAAATTAACCTTCCTTGGTGTCACACCTCTCAACTCTTCAGTGAATTAATTTTACCATTCACAATACAATATATACAATATTTTAGCTATTCTGTAGCTACCAAAACCCTAATACCTTAATCCAGGATTAATTTAGAAAACCGCTAAAAATAGCAAAAACCACTAAAATAACAAAAAACCACCCAAAAAAAGAAATACGGGGTGCTACCCCAAACCCTGTCGGCTCCAGGATAATGCCTGTAGCCTAAGGCTTCACCTAATGGGGGGGGGGGAGATGTTTTCCCCCACTGCAACCCTCCCTTGAAAAAGTGTTCAACACACATACCCACAAAGAACTATAGATGGTGGGATTGACAAATGTTGTCGTCAAATTCGATGCACCCCCCCTACACACATGCAAAGAATATAACACATATTGTTGGCACAGGGGTAGACCTGAGGTTCAACGCTTCAACATCGCACCAACAAAACCCTAACTACCGACCCTTTTGGAAACACCTGCAAAGCAAGTGAAGTCTCACCCGAGGTAGAAGCAGGGGGGGTTACTAAACTCAGGTGTCTGTAACCAAGCTGGGACACAGATCTGTGATTACAACACTTCTAAGAGTATTCTATTCAAACTTACAAGATAACATGCATCAGTTCATTAGCTTTTATTAACATCACAAAAAAAACCCTAATATGGATCAGTGCAGTAACAACAAAGAGTAAGCACTTCAACCACTTAGCACATAACAATGAGCTAGATCTAAGATTCATTCATAAAATCACTAAGCATCATCAGATCTATCCATCGTACATAATAACCAAAGCACCAGGCAGATAAATGACAAACACAACATAGCACAGAGCACACCAAGGACACAAGATATACATGGTTCACCCCAGTGTGGGGATACATCCACCAACTACTTCATCTTATTTATTATTCTTCTAAATCTCTTACTTTCATCTGCTTCTGTGCACTAAGCCACATAGCCAAGCTTCGCAGAGGACATGAGATCTACACACTGAGCACCAGATCCTCCTTCCCAAAACTAGGTTAAGCACAAAAGCCAACTCCTCTCTCAAGCACAGAGCCTTACATACAAATCTTGTTGCACTAAGCAACCCAAAACTACTTGCACTTAGCCACTGAGACTTCACTTTCTAAGTCTCTTACATCGCTTTCGCTACTTCTACCTTACAATCTTTCTTATTTATACTTTTACAATAAGGCCTAATCATGGGTAAATCCATGGGATGACATCCCTTAACCCATTACAAAAACCCTAAGAACCCCTTGCTGGGTCCACAAAGCCCACAAAACAAGTGAGATCTGCGATCTCAGCTTCGCCTGGGTGCTCCTTCCTCGATCACTGCGTCGAAGTAAAAAAAGTGGTCAAACCTGACCAAGATTTCTTGAAAACTTAGTTGAGGGCCAATAGGCCCCCAACACTCACCTGTGACTCGTCCCAAGTCACTTAGGTCTGGGAAGTGCTTCTTCGAAGGTCTCGAGCTTCACTCGAGTTGCCTCGAGTTGCTGCTTCGCCTGAGCCTTCTGCTCAACGAGCTCTTGAATCATATTCTCTGTAACAGGGCCTTCCAGGCACTGTTCCACTGTTGCAACCACTTGGTCCAGTTGCGAGCCTTGTCCCTCAATTTCTTCAAACACTTTGCAGGCTTCATCTTGCATTGGTTGCAACTTCTGTGTGACTTCCATTACTCTGCCCTAGATGGCAGTAATCTGCTGCTGGACTGCACGTTGTTCTTGTGATATTTTCATTCTCTCGACTGTAGTGAGTAACTTCATCTGTGCCTACACTGAGAAGGACTGTTGTTGCGCCTCCTGTAACTGCGCTTCCAGCTTCCTTAGCTATGGATATTCTGCAAGGCATTCGTAGGTATGTGCGCTTCTATCATTCAGTTGTTTGCATTCGGAGATGAGGGCTCCGATCCTTCCAATTGCATTCTTGGCAGCTTCCTCCCTTTGGTCACGCACCTTCTACAAAGTGCTCGATGCTGCTTGTATCTCCAACTCTGTGATCCTCGCTTGAAGCTGTTGGATGGCCTCAACGAGCTTCACCACTTGAACCTCGAATGACTCATGTTCCTCCTGTGCCAAGCCTGGCACAGAGCGAAGCGATTTATTCACTGCTTCTTTCACTATAGTTTGCTCTGCGAGCAGCTGGTCCTTTTCTCTATGTATCTTCACTTTGTCCTCCTCGAGCATCGCCCAAAACTCATCTTTCTCATTTTCATAAGAGGTTACGCAATACTGCGCAACTCGTAGTTGTTCTAAGACTTCCTCTTTCTCTTGCTTCAGGGATTATGTAGCCTTCTCCTTTTCTTCTTGGATTTTCTGAAGTTGAGCCTCTGTCGCATCTGTTAATCTTCTCAATTAGGCTGGTTCATCCCCCAATTCTGCAGTCTTCGACTAGGAAGGCGAGGTAGGCACTGCACAAACAGATCGAATAGCCTGTTGTATTTCCTTCAGTTCCTTCTCAATTCTCTCATACAAATCCTCCTGCTTCGCTCCATATCTATGCAAGAGATCTTCAGATGCATCCTCCATCGCTATGTGGACCAAGCTGATGTTGTCCTCTATGAGTGTGGCCTCTAGTTGGGGCTTACTGGCGTGGGTCTTCTTTCTTTCTGAAGGTTTATTTGGAGAATCCTTCCTCTTCTTCGGTGTTTTTGTCTTTATAGGGGGATCCTTCGGCTGTGTAGCTTCACCTTCTCCTTGTTTTTCTCCTTCATTCCCTCCTCCTTCTCCATTTACTTCGTCTCCTCCTACCGGCGAGCTAGATCCATTTTCTTCAAGGCGTTGTCCTCCTCATCAGTCTCTATATTTTGAACTTCCTCCCTTTTCTTCTTCTTCTTCGAACTGGACTGTCCTGCATGCTCGAACTGGGTGACCAAGGGACTTCCTATAATGTCAGTGTTGGAGAGTTCGACATTAGTGACAGGTGTCTGAAATTCCTCCAACCATTTCTTCATGATCTGTTCCATGTCTTCATCTGTCAGATTTTAATAAGATTGTAGCTCCTCCTTGCTCTCATCTCTGCGTGTAGTGATATAGATAAAATGTGGATCTGCGCAGAACTTAGCTAGTGGTATGTACTGGTGCAAGGTGTGCGGTGTCATGCGTGGGAATGATTCAATGGAAACCTTCAGTTGCTGATAGTATGCATAGAAAACAACGTTCGACTGTCATTGCTTCGACATGTCATTCGTGTACCACAAGGTAGCAAACCTAGCGGCCAACGACTCTGATGGTTCGATCTCCGGGAAGGTGGCTCCTTCTGGAATTTGCTAAGCGACAAATGCAATCAATATGAGAAACCACCTAAAGTGGAACTCGTATCCATGATCTTGAGCTTCGCAACAGTCTTTCTTGAGCTCATTGATGAGGTAGCTCGCCCAATTCATCTGCATTCCCTCCACGCATTTTCCTGCAAGGTCCACAATGAACCCAGTGACCTGTTGGGTATGTGTTATATTCTTTGCACAAGTAGTAGTGTCTGAGCGCTTGCGCAGGGGGGTGCAGGGGGGCGGAGCCCCCCGCGCGGGGGTTCGGGGGCAGCACCCCCGTAAATTTTTTTTGGGCCGACATATTTTCGCCGGTTTCGGGCCGACATATTTCCGGGACGACATATTTTCGGGACCACATGATATTAGGTGGTTTTCGACACATGGTTTTTTGCCGATGGTTTTCTATTTCCGGTTAAGGAATTAGGGTTTTGGACTAATCCAGGTCATTGGGTTAGGGTTTTGGATGCCGCTGGCTCCTATATGTATATTG
>ML781770.1:1220625-1235086 GCA_009831015.1 Picea engelmannii
TATGCTGGTTTTCCCAGTTTGGGTTTCCAGGTGAAAAATCTCTGTGTAATGTTTGTGTTTGCCATTGTATCTTTTCTGTTCTTTTCTGAATATCAGTTTGCAGTAGATATTGTACAAGGTTAGAATTTACATGACCTGCGTGGGGCGATTCTTTCTTACGAGCTTGCCAACTATGAGTTGGCAAGCGAGGCACACCATGCCATCCTAGATAGAGGCTACCTTGTAGCCTTGCTTTCCCTTCTTGACTTCGCCATATCCCTCCTTGATGCGTTGTGCCAGGGAGCGATCCGAGGTCTTCCCTCGGTAAAACTGTTGAGGGTCGGGTCCCTGCATGCTCAATCTTGTAATCAGGTGGATCAGCACCGGATCCACAGTAATCTGCTAGTCAAGCCACAGGTATCCGCCATGCTATCACGACAAGAGGATTTTAACGCAAGCATTAACCTCCTAGTGATGACAAAAATGTGGAATCTTCATCACATTTAGTATCGTGGATTGCACCAGCTCCTTAATCCAAGGCTAGGAGACGATGCGAGGCTTCTTCCCGGTTGTCTTCATCAGGTATCTGTGGGGCGCAAGCATGGCATAGTTCTTTCTATCCCCAAGGTCAAAGTCGTTGTTCTTTAGTGATGGGATCTGTCCCAACTAGATTCCAACTACGCGTATTCCCTTCAGAATGTACACAGTGATCAAAGTGTACTTGAAGTCCTATGGGATGCTGTTGCAGTTAATCGCGCCAACCAAAGGCGGGATATAATATGGTAAGATCGACGGGATCTACTTCACATTAGCCAGATCGCTGCGATGCTTACTTCATTGTTGAGTCGTGGGGTTAACATGGCCCGAACATCATCCAGTCGAAGGGGAAGCCTACAGTCCCCTAGTTGACGATGCCTGTACTCCTTCAGACGACAGTTTTTTAGCCATTAGCTTCCTCAGGACTTCCTCAATGGATTTCTCTAACTCGCTAGGTTCACCAGACATTCAGACTTTTAATCAGACGGGTCAGGGTAAGCGAACAAACATGTGGGGTAACAAACGAATGGTGAGGTCGAGCTTCAGATAGCACAACTCAATACACAATAAATTCTCAGGTAATCATGGGTGGAAAAATGTGGTCCCAGCGTAGCATCTGACGGGTTAAATAAGCGAGCATCATAACAGATTCTTCCAATGGGTAGGAATGCTTCCATCAATGTGAATATGTCCGTTATGGCGTGGTCTCAACGTCCAAGAACGGTCTGTCCTCCCATAAATGCATTTTCTAGCCGTTCCGAAGTCGTCATTCTAACGATCGGGGGGCCTCCAATGATCATATAGCTTCGCCAGGGCAAAGTCCCCTTCTGCGCGGTTCTGCTGTTCCAACGAGGTTCAAATCCTGTAAACCTACCTCCTGCAAAGTCTTCCATTTGTTCTCTATAACTTCCTGTAGCTTTTCCAACTTGGCTTTCTTCTTACTGATCTCCCTTGCCTTCTTTCCTGTGATCTAAGTCTCTCTAATTATTTATGGAATTCTCTTTCCATTTTTATTCTTATCTTCTCCTAGCATAGTGACTTCGCACTGCTGATGTGCTCTCAAAGGGTTCAAGGTTAATATCCCTTCTCTTACTACTTCCTAGGTGGATATACTTTTTTCTTGCATGGATAGGTCCTTCAAAAATTCTTGCGTTTTTTTAACTTCGACAACTAATTCTCTCATCCTCTGTTGCTTCAACTTATCTTCTCGTTCTTCTATTAGTCGATCGATTTTTCTAGCTATGAAATCCCTTAGTTCTTGCTTTTTCTTTTATGTAGCTTCTTCCTCTGCTTTCCTTCTGATCTGATCTTTCTCAATCCAAGTTTTTCCTAATAAAAGTGTGAAAGGGGTGTTATTCTCAACAAACTTAATGACTTCAAATTCCTCTTCAGTCGATGTTTCGTGGATGATAACAGGTATATTAGTAACTCTTCCACATAGGGTTATCATCTTTCCTTTAAACAAGCCTATTCTTCCCAATGAAGGTATCATAGTAGGCTTTCCCAAAATTTCCCATGTGTCTTCTGTCATAATATTCACTTGTGTCTCCTCATACAAGACACAATCTATGTCGAAGTCTCCTATTCTTGCGTTTATGCGTTGTTTACCTTCAAAATCCTTGGTAAACTGACATGTTTGTGATCGTTCATTGTTTCTTTCAACTGTAATAACATAGTCTGAGCTTTCTCTAATTCTTTCTCTTTGTGATTCTCTAACGTGTTCTTAGTCTCTTGACTTCCTTCATATTTCTCTTGTCTCACATTCATCCTTTCAACTTTAGCAATCATCTTTGGAAAATCCTCCACCTCATGACCAACAATTTTACAACAGAGACAAATAGGACCTATACCAGAACATTCCTTAGCAAGATGTCCCGGTCTTCTGCAATTATAACATAGTGTCAATCCTCTCTTCCTCTTGTATGTTCCCCAACTTCTCCTATACTACGTACTAGGATCACAATGATGGACCTGCAATCTGCAAAAATTCTGTCTAGGTTCCTGCATCCACTAATTAGTCCAAAAATTCTTTCTATGCATAGGAATAACATATATTTCTTCATTGCTATTAGCTTTACTTAGATCAACTCTTTCTTCCAACTGTGCCCTAGCTTTCAGACTAGAACATAATATATTAAACATACTTAAATTCATGCTTCGAAACGAAAAATTTCACTTATCTTACTCTTATCAAAGCACAAAGCTTTACCTCTTTAAGATGTTACCTCTTTTCTTCAGATCAGATTTCTTTCTTAGCACAAAGCTTCACAAGTTAAGTAGAGTGATGCACACTTCGGCAACAGACCTATGCACATAGCTTATCTTTTCTTTACTTCAGTTCCTAGCAATCACAGTTTCAGGTCCTAGCAACGAAACCATTTGTTGGCATAGGGGCAGACCCAGGGTTCAACGCTTCAATAACACACCAACAAAACCCTAACTACCAGCCCTTTCGGCAACACCTGTGAAGCAGGTGAAGTCTCACCCAAGGTAGAAGCAGGGGGGGTTACATGACTCAGGTGTCTGTAACCAAGCTGGGACACAGATATGTGATTACAACACTTCACAGAGTATTCTATTTACACTTACAAGATAACATGCATTAGTTCATTAGCTTTTATTAACATCGCAGAACAAACCCTAATATGGATCAACGCACTAACAACAAAGAGTAAGCACTTCAACCACTTAACACATAGCAATGAGTTAGATCTAACATTCATTCATAAAAGCACTAAGCATCATTAGATCTATCCATCGTGCATAATAACTAAAGCACCAGGCAGATAAATCACAAACACAACATAACACAGAGCACACCAAGGACACAAGATATACGTGGTTCACCCAAGTGTGGGGCTACGTCCACCAACTACTTCGTCTTCTTTATTCTTCTTCTAAATCTCTTACATTCATCCACTCCTGTGCACTAAGCCACAGAGCCAAGCTTCGCAGAGGATAGGAGATCTGCGCACTGAGCGCCAGATCCTCCTTCCCAAAAATAGGTTAAGACACAAAAACCAACTCCTCTCTCAAGAACAGAGCCTTACATACACATCTTGTTTCACTAAGCAACCCAAAACTACTTGCACTTAGCCACCAAGACTTCGCTTTCTAAGTCTCTTACATTGTTTTTGCTACTTCTACCTTACAATATTTCTTATTTATACTTTTACAATAAGGCCTAATCATGGGTAAACCCATGGGCCGACATCCCTTAACCCATTACAAAAACCCTAAGAACCCCTTGCTGGGTCCACAAAGCCCACAGAACAAGTGAGATACGCGATCTCAGCTCCGCATGGACGCTCTTTCCTCGATCACTGCGTCGAAGTAAAAAAAGTGGTCAAACTTGACCAAGATTTCCTCAAAACTTGGTCGAGGGCCAACACATACTCAACAAGAGAAGCATTGTTCCAAAGACTTAGAGGCATTGGCATATCCATGACCCTATTTATTGCTATCATGCACCTATATGAGTTGGTTCTTAGTCATCTTCGCATAGTTCACAGGATATAAGATTTCATTAGGAGTACCATAGGGGTTAAATAGGGTTGTCCCCTGTCGCCCACATTGTTCAGGATTTATATTGATGAGTTAGAGGATTTTATTCATGAGCATATCTAAGAGAATTTCGGGTGCCTCCTACACTAGGTTTTGATATCCATTTTTATTTTCGCTGATGACGTTGTCCTCCTAGCCTCGTCTCCACAGGGATTACAAAGACAATTGGATGCCTTAGCTTAATTATGCAACCTTCTTGGTTGAGATTCCTTCCTTTTCTACTGAGATATTGTATGAGTTCTTTCAATATTAATTGGGGGTGGTTCATCCTCATTGTCTCCTCCAACACATCCTTCATTATTCTCTTCTATGCTTATATTTGATTCTTGTTTCTTTTATGTAGAGGAGGAACTCCTACGTGTATGGGGTACATAAGAAGATTAAACATTGGTTGCATCTTTACCTCTTTACCTCTTTTCGCTGTTCTGTTTTGTTGCCGCTGAGTGTTGGAACTACCCTTGGTGACCAAATCATCATTATGTGGTTGTTTTTCCTTTTTCTTTGGGGTATTTGGGTCGTTATTACCAGTTCCTTTAGCTATCCTTCTAAAAAGGTTGCTATATCTCATGGACACCAAATGTTGCAAAAATAGCTACTTGGGATCAAAAGCTTCGAGAGGTTGTGCTTCCTTCATATTAAATGTGTTTAGTATTTCAAAGATTTCTAACAAGTAGGAGGTGTTTCTTACTATTACATTGGAAACAATAAGGAAAATGAGATAAATTGCCTCTTTCTCTTTTTGTTAAAAAAGATAGACCATGTTTTATGCTATCTACATACCTCCGCAACATAGTACCAAACTCAAACAAATATCGAGAATAGAAAAGCGATTCCCTTGCAACCATATAACCTGATGTGGGTGTTGTGTCCTTTTCGTCACTCGAATGAGCAAAAGAAGGGCACTTGCAAGTCTAGTTGGGCCTGCTAGACATGACAGAGGTTAGCGTATGATTCAAATGATTCAATCACATGAAATAAACAAACAACTAAGCTAAAAACAACTAAAGAAATAACTAAAGAAATAAAACTAAAATGCATGAGGAAATTAGAACCAAAATCAATCAAACAAATGACCAATAATCATGCCCACCAATGGAGAAGTATATTAGTGGGAAAAAACCACAGAGAAAGGGGGACTTATGGATCCCCTCATCCTCATTGGGAGGGCTCTTGAGTCCCCTATGTGAGAGCTCTTCTTACAAATGATAAACTAGAAAGCAAATGGTGAAGAAATCCAAGCTTATTCCCTCAAGAGGTGAGGTGAATAGCTTAATGAGATGATGCTAGTATGATGTAAGAAGAAAAGAGGTTTCTTGTAGGAGAATAGAGGCAGCATAACAATACAATGAGATTCTTGAATTATTAGTGCACCCATGGCCTCTTTTTATATCAAGTCTTTGAGGCAATATCCAACCGGTCTTTAATGTGAATAAGGGGCTCTTTAGGGCACCCTTAGGTCTTTGACCAACCCCCCATTCAGATTCAACTCAGATTTGAGGGTCAAATCAAGTTGGGAGCTAGTCTAGAAGTGGGTGAATGGCCTACAAGAACCATAAATGTGTCGTTCAGAAGAGTGCGCGGCTTTTCTCGTACACAGTCGCGCATCAGGCACATGTGCGCTCTTCTGGCTTCTTTCATCTACGCACGTGCACACACTTCCTTTAGTGTTTCAACACATGTCAATTTTTTGACCAGTTGTATAGTTTGTGCCTTTTGGAAATGCATTTTTGGGGCTGCGGGTGAACTAATAGGTGTTTGGAGATTTTGTATTCCTGTAACCATTTGCGGAAGAAATTTCAGTGATAACAGATGCCCCCTGATGTGTGAGGTTAGGAGCATACATATAGCCAAAATACATCAATGTTTCTTGTATTGAGAGTACCATTGTAATGAAGAGCGTTGATGGGAACTGTAAGAGCGATCCGTCATAGGGAGAGGGGAAACTGTGGGACCGAACCTTGCTCTAGGGAGGCGAATAAAGTCTGTATACAAACGAGGCGGGTATGCCCCATGCTCGTGTCATGTAACTCAAAAATTTATGACAATAACTGAATTTGTATGTTGACGTAGATAACTGTAGCACCCTCCGGGGTGGTTTGATAACGACAGATGACAATTCAGATGGTGAACATACTCTGAATAGAAGCAAGGATAACTTTAATAAGTGTCGATGACTCGTAGGCATTGATGGCCTAACAAATTCAGAGGTCTTCAACTAGTATAAAACAACTACAATAGTCACATAGTAAGACCCACTGTAACATGAGAATGTGTCGAAGTCGAATGTTATGGGGGTCAACGATAGCAGAGAGCAATGATGGCTCTCTCTGTGTCATCTGTGACTCCTCATTGGAAAGGTAATGAGAGTCAAGACACTGTCGCCCTTATGAAAACTTTGTTGATGTCGACAGAGAGGGAGACGCGACTCCAAGAATCAAAAGGGCTTCATGAAATCCATTGGATAATATTAGGAACTGATAAGGAACATGGATGAAGTCAAGATGCGGTGAGACTCAAGACTACAACCGTGAAACTAGATCTAGCGTCAGGGGGACGACTAGAGATGGGTTAAATTTTGCCAGAGGCGTGACAAAGTGGACAAATTCAGAGATCAGGGGTACATGGATTGTGGGATACTGGGGTTTTATGGATGATGTCAATAGAAGTAGAAGATAGTGGATGCCCCAACCAAGGGCGACATGCGTTGCATTGCCATGAAAAAAGAAGGTCACCAAGGGCGACAAAAAAAGCTATGTAAATGTTGGAAACAAAGGCTTTTTACAACGACCAAATGAATAAATAATAATTTGGGCTGAGTGTACATATACAGAAATGGGTGCCCCAGTGCAAGAGGGCTTGGCCTGTGAGGGCACAAGTTGCGTGGAGAACTGGTGGAGGGTGGGGGCCCCATGGGTGGGTTTCTATATGAGGTAAATGAATGGAGGAAAATTTGCAGATGGACAAACTGACTGTGGATGAAATGGAGGGTTAATTATACTGCGGGGGTGTAGTCAAAATAAAACCGTGATGAGATAACCTGGGAGTCCATTGGGAAAGCTAGCAAATTAGAAGAAGGAGTATGTGGTTGATTCTTGAAAATGCGTAAGACTATCAGGACTCCCATCGTTAAGGGGTGAAAGCGACATGGGTGTCAAAGTGCTAAGGGGGACTATGAATGGGACAACTCATGTGGGGGAGAATGCTATCGGGTGACAGTACCAAATTGTAGCGGAGGTGATAGTACTGCAGAGCCGGATGTGAGGATCCTATAGGAAAATGTCAGAGGGTGTGACTGGGAGATGCATAAGGAATGATTACATGCCAGTGTCGATCATATACCTGAAGGGGTTGTGCTAGTTTGTGATGACCAAGTAATTGCACACATTAAAACCGAATACCCGACGTGAACAATATTTGAAGATAAAGAACATATAACAACGATTTGATAATTTTGAACATGAGCACGCTTACCTGGGCGTGATGTGAGAAAAATGCTCCCCAGGGGCCGAGTGCTTATGGTGGCCTGGGGAATGTGACTGTGTAGATGGCGAGATCCTGATCCCATGGCTGAAGACAGATTGAAAAATAGAGACTCTGAGGTTTTGTAACCGAGCCTTGAAGTTTGGAAAAAGGGACTATATATAGCTGTGGGGCCCACAATGCCACCTCATTTGTACCTGCTGCCATAGTGAGTTGACGAGAGGTTTTTAGAGGAGATTTGGAGATTACAGGAGTTCAAGCCGACCAATCCAGGATTTGTGAGAGCCAGGTTAGTGGTCTCATCCTCCTGCATAGTAGATAGGTTCTATTTTTGGGGTAGGGTCAGGTAATAGCTCGATGGCGGTGCACAACGTGGGAATTTCACACTTGATGGGGAGGGTGGCTTCAATCCCATGGACGATATGAAATGGTGTAAAACTGGTGGCAGTTTTGACTACCGTGCGATAATCCCATAGTGCTGAAAACAACATATGATGCCAATTGGTCTTATGTTTGTTGACAGTGCATTGCAACATGGCTTTGAGGACTTTGTTAACAACCTTGGTTTGTCCGTTAGACTGATGGTAGTATGGGGACGCAAACTAATGGGAGAAGCCTAAACTTGAGGAGAGTTCGATGAAGATCTCATTCTCAAAGTGTTTACCGTGATCAAAGACTAACTGGAGAGGGACTTCGAAGTGGGTAATGATGTGGTTGAAGAAAAAATGCACTGTTGTGTCAACAGTGTTGTCAAAGGTGGGCATGGCTTCGGCCCATTTGGTAAATGAATCTACCACTATGATGATGTACTTGTGTCCATTTCTAGATGGAGGATTGCAGGTCATAAAGTCTATTCCCCATTTGTAGAAGAGCGGGTGGTGCTCGTGTTTTGTTTGCATAAAGCTGGCATTTGTCGCATCACTTAACAACGTGGATGAAGTCATGAAACAATGTGGGCCAAAACTATCCAACTCGAATGATTTTTTGGGTGGTGGACATACCTGAGAGGTGGCCACCTCAAGCACCACTAAGCAATCATTCAAGACTTTGTCAACTTCATCGATGGTCAAACATCAACGGAGTATGGTGTCTGTTAACATTCAATTTTTACCTTTACATTTTCAAGTATAAAAATATATTTTATATATATTTTTAATAATCTTATAAAAAATGTGGTGTCTGCAGAAGTGATCTAATTCTAAGCTTTCCTAGATATCAAATATCGATTATGTGACAAACCCCAAATTTATACAACAGACATAAAGCTAGGCCACAAGTCAAGCCTCAAGCTCAAATCACGAGTTAAATCACATACCCAACTCTTATGCTAAGTCGACATGTCAAGCCATGAGCGCAAGTCAACGTATGAGCCTAACATATAGGCTGCTCGGTGCGCAGTGAAGTTACAGGTGCTTGATTTGAAAGAAAAAGATACACGCGCAGGTACCCTATGAACAAGGATTGACATCAATGCCAGATCAGCTGGTTGTTGATATGCATACCTGTTGTAAGCCACACAACTACAATGTAATTCAAGTCAGCTATATGGAGGAGAGCCACAAGAGATTTCTTATCTCTCTCAGATGTCAAGCTTTGCAAGAAAGTACGATGGATGTTTTAAAACATTTGATAGATGCCATGCTTCAAAACTAAGGATTGCCACAATTCATACTCCAAGATTGTCGAGTTATTTAGTTCATCTAACCTCAAGAAAGGGTGTCCCTTCGATATATCAACAATTACTGAGCCATTTGAAATCCACTTCTTTCAGGATGGAGTTTTCTTATCCAGGATTGATGTCATTACAAACAATAGGATCGACACTAGCAAAGAAAAAGGTTGGGCATCTGCACCTGCCATTGTTCTTTCTAAAATATGGGCACGCAACTAGGAAAGACACAGAAAACAAAATCATTTTTAGAATCTTTGAAAGAAAAAGGAAGATGGATTCATCAAGGTCATAAGGTAGGAAAGTTTTCTTTCTTCCTGTGCATTTAGGATGGAGGAACAATAAGCACAAAGGATTGTCTCTCGCTCCCAGGTGTGAAGGTAGGCAGCGTGCAAAAGACTGCGGTTTTAGCAGCTTGCATGGGTTTTCCAAGAAGTTGTAAGCCGTCGGATCCTAAAACTTTCGGCGGCTAATTCTCACCTGTCTCATACCTGTAAGCCACCAAAAGTGCAGAGAGGGACAGAATGGTGATATATTCGCCCAAATCAGATATTTTTGTTGCCAGATCATCGGTGAAAGATACCAGATGTTAGTGAAAGTTAAAGAGAGTTTTGTTGTCACTTAGTAAAGTCTATGCAACTGTCGAAGACCCTAGATGTTAGATAAAGTTTGATTCCTTTTATATAGGATATGTTCTTATTACTTAGTAATTAGTTTGATATGATTATTTTTAGTATTTCAATCCTCTTTGATGGGATCTAACTTTTAATGTAAAGGCTATTTAAACCAATTAAATCATAACGCCAAAGTGGAGGAGGAAACGGTCTGAGGACTATGGTTCGATCTTGGAGACTTGTAACCATATTTCATGTATTGAAGACATTGATGAATACATCTTCACACAAAAGCTTCTTTCCTGTACTCTGTTCAGTTTTCCATCTTCTATTTTCTCCATGTTTATGAGTAAGCTTGTATGCAATGTTTTATGTATATTTGATGACAAATGACTGTCATCTCATCTCTTTATCGATATACTAAACTTGTATGCATTGGATTTCCTAATGATAGATGATTGTCACCTCATCTCTACATTGATATACTTAGCTCATGAAATTTCCTGTTTATTACAATCAATCATTCACATTGGCAGCTGTATATGTGTTTCTAATGATATGATTAACTTTCTTTACATGTACAAATCTTAATTAAATTTTCTGAACAATATAGCTGAAGGCCTTTTGTCTTTGAGTGGATCCATATGTATCTTGAGTGAAAGTGAGCTTATTAAGTCATCCGACTTGATCCCATTTCCCATACTTTATTGAACATTTAAGTTACCAGTCTCATTCCCTTCACAGTCAGGGAAAGACTCCTGGAGTGATAACAAATTGGAATCGTTGTCGGGGAACGGAAGTGAAGCTAGTTTCCCTGGGAAGAAATACATAGATCTAACTTTTGATGGTAGGCAAAAGGAGGACACAGAATTGACTGTATCATTTGCCTGACGACTCCACGATTAAAGACTCCACTGGGGAGGATCCTGTTGACAGAGATGAAAAAGCTAAATTTCAAATCCAGGTATCAGTTCATTAGTCTGCTTCATGCACTATTATATTTCTTTATCAGCTCTTTCATGTTGTTCCCTTCACATGTAAAGAGAACCATTTTCTGTTTTGTATATTCAGAAAATTGTTGGTTGTGGAGCCTGATTATCTTCCTGATGCAGAGGTCCTTGCTTTCAGTTGTGTTTATACCCCATGAAGTATTTACACCCCAGAAGTATGTACACTCTTCCACGCGGGGGAGTGCAGAGGGGGGGTACCCCCTCTGCGGGGTCCGGGGGGTCTGGGGGCAAGCGGGCCCCCAGCGGGGGTTCGGGGGCGAAGCCCCCGAAGCAAAAATTGCCTTATAAAAGTATATTGTAAATTCATTGTAAATCTGGACCGTTCATTATAAGGTCATAGATCTAACGGTAGAGATTATGTTAGGTTTTTTTGCCCTAGAAGGCAACCCTCTTTTATGAGGGAAATGTATTGCGGCTATGTACGAGGGTGAATATTGTATTCTTAAAGAGGAGACTGTGAGAGAAAGAAGAGGAAGTTACAACGGGTTTTGCTGTAGGTTGAATCCCTTCATTTGCTGGATAATAATAAAGGAAGGACCTAGCAATTTCTCTGGTGGACGTAGCCCACACTGGGTGAACCACGTAAATCTGTGTCTCTCTTGTATTGTGTGTTTTCTGTGTTTTTGTTTCTGCATTTGTTTTATTTTATTGCTCCGCGGTCCTGTTTTTCTAACAAAAATCATCATTCTTCCTGTATATATCCAACCTTAAAAGAAGAAAGCTTGCAGCCTGCTTGTATTGCAGAACTAGATTTAATAGCTTCACCTCAGCGTGCTCATAATGATAAGTTTTGCATTCCATTTCCTATTGAATCTGATAATCCTTATGACTTTGGGGAGGTTGAAATTAATTCCAAACCCTCTCATATCTCAACATCTTTTGGCATTACTACTAAACCTTGTCGTCAACCTGTTAAATTTCATGATCAACCCACTGCCTTTCAAATTAAAATCAGGATGAAGATGTTCAAGCCCTTGAGGTTGCCCTATCTTGAGGATTGTATTGATCAGTTCGAGATTGTTCATGAAGATGTGATCATGAGATTTTTCTCTAAGTCTTTGATCATAGATGCTGCCATATGGTTTAAGGGTCTAAGAGCTGACTCATTTGGTTCTTGGATCGAGTTCTCTAAAGATTTTTCGAAGCATTGGGGTAAGAGTAAATATTTAGATTCATATCTTGTTAATTTTTATGCTTTGAAGAGAGAGCAAGGTGAAGCTTTGCCTGTCTTCAATAGAAGATTTTACAACATCTATCATGACATGCTTTTGGAAATCCGACCCACAGAAACTGCCGCCATGATATATTATGTTATGAGTCTACATTCAAAGCTTGCCCTTCTCTTGTTAAAAAGGAAGTCCTCATCATTAAGAAACTTGTTTGAAAATTCTCTAGAGGTGGAGGAAAACATCCGTGCTTCCAGGAGCATCCGAGAACGGGTTGATTTTGAAATTCTACATATACAACCGTTATCCATAATTTTGGTCATCGTGATGATGTCATGGTAATGTTATGATGATGGAAAATCAAGCTCTTCACTACGAATACTTTCCTGAGAAAAGTTACATTTGTCTGCTTCCAGAAATCATGTTTTTTGAAGAGGTTCGCAGGCTGCCTATATACTGGCCTGCGAGAATGCCTGATTCTCGCAAGCTGCATTAAGATGAAGTGCGAGGAGTTCGAACTGTGTATAACTGCCAGGGTGCGAACATCTTTATAATGAAGGAAAAAGATAAAATCTCAAACCTTCTAGAAGGGAATCTTCTAAAAGGATGAGTTGGCTTTCGAATGGTTATTCAGGTGTTGGCATTCCAAATATCTTGGGATCATTTCCTATCCAAGTAACTAATCTATCTTCTCCTATATATGGAGGAGATTGCTCATGGAAAAGGTTAGAAGCAAACTAGCAAGAGATTGATTGGAGAATTAGTGCAAGACTGTATGGAGGACTGATGCTACAGCAGCTAGAGACAACAACAAGGTCATCAAATGTGGTTGATTTTCTTCATCCATGAGCAAGTGTGTGTGTCAGAGCTAGGAGCCATCGAAAGGAGATCTACAACATCAAGGCTCAGGTTGTAAGTTTCACTTTCAATTAATTCAATACAATAATATGTCTCTTTCCCATAAAGATGATGTCACTTTATTACATAATTCCTTGATCATATGTACAGATTAGCTATTGAATATATTGATCTGCCTTCGCTTCAATTGGTTTGTACTGTTGTGATCTGAACGGGACAAGAGAATCGGAGCAAATATTGGAACAACAAAGATCTAAGGAAAGTGTTCATAAGGTATGTCCATAATCCTTACCTCTTAGTTCATTCAATAGTCTAGATCTAGGGAAAGTGTATTATTCTGTCCTGTTTTGTTCTAGATCCAGGTGGATCTAGGGAGATCGGTTTGTGTCCGTACTCACGGATTTATCTTGAAACAAAATTGGCGACTCGACTGGGGAGTTATCCCTTTTTTCTTTATGGTTTTTGAATTTTCTATGGCCATTTGCTCTATTTGCCTTTTTCTTCTGTTTTGTCAGTGTCTAAGTCCTTAGGATATCCTGAGAGACTTTCTGGGTCTATAAGCCAGTTTGGATTTTGCTTGCATTTTCAAAAATTTTATTATCTTCAGGAATTCTTGCACTGTGTTCATTGATAGCCTGCAAGAACCAGGCAAGTTCACACTCTGCATATATAGTCCAGTGCGAACAGTTCGCACCTTGCTTTAAGGTGGCCTACGAGAATACTATCTTCTCGCACTGTGTTCCACTACTTGTCTGTGAGCAAGATTTTTGAAATTTTTGAAATTAAGTTTTGACTTTGTCAACTGCTCAGATCTGTTGAATAACATCTTTTTGGCTTGTTGGATCATTGACTTACATATCTCTTGCTTTAGTTTGCTTGCTTGAACTGATCTAGTGTTTCTAGGTTTTTCTTGCCTTTGTAGCTTAACTTTCATTTCTTGGCTTTTATTGGCATTTTCATTCTCTCTGACTTCTGGAGTTGAGTGTGTCTGACTGGTTGAGAACCAGTGATTGGTTGAGAGTTAAGTGTTTGGTGTTTCTTGTTTGCCTATTGGTTCAAAAGGACATTTTTTCATTTGCATTGAGGAACTCCTTGGTTTGCTTTTGTTTTTACTTTCGTTGAAAGTTTTGGTTGGGTTGTTATTGCTTGATTATTGATGATTTGATTTTCTTTTCTCATTAATCAGAGTTCTTCTTGGAAAGTGAACAACAAGTTTTCTTTCAAGTTTTTGTTTTTGCTTTTTCAAAAACATAGAAAATCAAGTTTTGAGTTTATTGAAGTACTTGAAAAAGACATATAGAAATTGCTCATTGATAAATGATTGTTTGTATTGGCATCTGAAAGGAAATTGAGCATTGCATTTGCATTGTAGTACTGGAGTTGATTTAAAAATTTTTCTCTCTCTCCCATAACTAGGATTCATGGAATGAAAAGAATCATTTTTCATCATTATCCTTGCATTATTTGGGTCAGAGTCATACATCATGAGTTTCACTTCCGTTACCTTTGAGTAAACAACAGCTTTTAAAAACATTGCGTAATATTAAAATTGATCTAGTAACTCTTTTCTAGGGCTCTTTTACA